>QARZ01040851.1:0-19495 GCA_013407115.1 Glycine latifolia | reverse complement strand
AAATATCAGAGGAAACATATGACTGATTCGCACAGAGGAAAACCTCTGTGCGAATCAGTCATATGTTTCCTCTGATATTTTTTAGAAAGGAAATGTAAATTGATCTTAATCTCATTTTGGTTATATGAATTTCATCTTTTGATTTCAAATCTTGAGGTTAACTATTTGAAAATATGTTCTGATCATTTTTGGGAGGTTGATTCTTTATAAAACATGTTTCCAATTAACAAAAATATTATTACTATTGCTTGAGGACAAGCAAGATTCTAGGTTGGGGGAGTTGATAAGTGCCATATCTTAGTGAAATTAGGGTTGCATTTAAGGCACTTATCTTGCACTTTTACTAAGAATATCCATAAAAATTTGCCCTAATCTTGTTAGTTTGTGTTTAGCACTTAGCATTAATGTTGTTTTATAATTCTTGAAGATTCATCCAATCTTCTTTTGTATTTTGCTAGATTTCGTGAATTCTGAAGCTTCCGTACACTTAGAGCAAGCAAAAATGAATTATAAAGCAAACCTGGGAGGTGTAGCAAGCAAGTCAGGCCCAAAATGCATCAAAGCCCAAAAGACTCTTCCGGAAGTACATTTAACTCGCCCAAGCGAGTGAATATAATGCAACTGGCTCGCCTGGGCGAGCAACACCTGCAATTGGGCCTTCAAGTGGCCAATTGGACGTGCAACTTAGGCCATTAACTCGCCCAAGCGAGTGGAACATGAAGAAATGAGTTGCTTGGGCGACCAAACTCGACCAGGCCAGCCCCTATAAATACCCATGCACCCCCAAGGCCAAAACCACTTCTTGCAATTCTCCATTCTCTTCTCCCTTGCTCCTAAGCTTGCTCTCAAGCTTGAGGTTCTTCAAATCTTGTAATAGATAGTTTAGGATAGTGAGAGAGGTGAGGATTAGTGTGGAAATTCTGCCGAAAAGAAGCGGTGATGAGTCCTTTCATCTATTCTTCTAAGGAGGTTCTCTCCATGCTTGGCTAGCTTCTCTCAAAGGATTGGATGTAATCTTCTTACCCTTAAGTATCTCTTTTAATATTTATTTATGCATAAGTCTTTTCTATTTATTATTGGTAAATTTATTCCGTACTTAATGCTTGATTCTACTTGATCAATAGTTTCATGAAATAAGGTTCTAAGTTTAATTGGAAAGTACTCTTAAAACTTGAACTGAATAATTTACTCTTCACGTTACGTTGCTAGGAATAGAGCATAACATTTAGACTGCAAATAACATGCGAATAGGATCGTAATGCTGGGGTATTTATTTCATATGCGAGGGATCGATATTTGATAAATATTCTTAGAATTCTCAAATACGAGGGATCAATTTGGGGTGATTTTATGTGTGCATCAATAATAAAAGAAAATAACTTATGCATGGTAATATTAATTGAATACTAAGGGTACGAATGATGAAATCCAATCCTACGTTCTCGAATTAATCAAACTCGTTTTATTTTCCATAATCTTTCGTAATTTTCCATAATTACTCATAATCTTCCACACTAAATTTAGTATTTTCGTTTCTTCTAAATTTTCATAATTTTTGTTAGTCCACAACTACATGAAACTCCGTTCACACTCATTGTACATAACTATTAAACTATTAAGCTTTATTTGAATTAACTGAGTAAAAATCAAGTCCCTGTGGAGATGAACTTTTATAAATTTTGTAACTTACAACGACATGTTACTCTTTTGAATGTGATCTTGCTTCGGTGTTTTTGCTTATAATTTGGACTCATCAAGGATAGCCAACATGTTCCTAAGAGTATAGAATTTATCTCTAGCCAAAGGTTTAGTGAATATATCAGCCAATTGATTATGTATATCAATGAAGTTAATTTTGATGTTACCCTTTTGAATGTGATCTCTAAGGAAATGATGCTATATCTCAATGTGTTTGGTCCTTGAGTGCATTATTGGATTCTTGGATATGTTGATGGCACTTGTGTTGTCACACATCAAGGGAATTTCTTTTAATTCTTCACCAAAATCTTGCAGTTGTTTCTTGATGTATGTCTAAACCCATTAGACATGAATTTCCCAAATCTACCTTGCAATGAAACCCAATCTTCAAGCAACTTTCATGAACACACAAGGTGTCCAAGCTTTCATGAAAATGTATGGCTGGAAGCTTTGTTTAATGGAAGTAATGGAAGATGGAAGAGAGGTTAGGAATGAAGATGGAAGACACCATGGATAAGCTCTCCAATAAGTCTAGGAAGAATCACCACAATAGCATCGAGAAGCCATTGATAAGACTCAAGAAGTTCTTGCACAAGAACAAGAGAGAAACTCTCACAAATTTCAGATTTTATTAATGAACCAAAGTTTTTTTACATTCAGTTTTGGGCACCTTATAAAGGCCACGAAATTACAAGCTAATGGACATGAAATGACAATTCAAATGAAGCTTTTAGTGCACACTAAAGGAGCCTAAAGCAAGCTTAATGAAGCTTCTCCTAAGTGACCCTTGGCTGTCCCATTTTCATGAAAGGTGCAGTATTTTTAGCTTCTAAGCGCAGCCAACTAATTTACTAAGTTGCTATACAAATTACACACAAGTGAACCTACACCTCTTTACACAATTGTACTAAAAAGCCTTTTTCTTTCTACTACTTTTGCTTCTAACAAGTGCTAGAATTTATTGAATTAAATTGAAATTGAGACATCAAAATCTAGCCCTTGTTATCCTTAAGTTGGTGTGCTTCTTCTTGTTTGTCCAAGTTGGCCTTGATGTGGGCTTAAGTTCTAGCTCTTGTCATGGGTCCTTTAAAGCTCACCAAAGGAAGTGCTTCAAGCTCTCCTTCTAGACCTTTGGCTTGGAATGAACCTCCATCATTGCTTCAACCAAAGGGTTTGAGCATAGCAGCTTCCAATAGAGATATACTCAGCTTCAGCAGTTGATAAAGCAACACAAGATTGCTTTTTGCATTGCCATGAGATCATTGAGCTGCCAAGTAAGTGACAAGTTCCACTAGTACTTTTTCTATCCAATTTGCACCCTACAAAGTCAGAATCAGAATATCGAATTTAGTTGAGTAATGCACCTTTGGATACCAAAGACCAACTCTTGGTGTTGATTTGAGATATTTGATGATCCTTTTGACTGCCGTGAGGTGTGATTCTTTGGGATTTGCTTGATATATTGCACACAAACACACACTCAACATGATATCTGGTCTACTTGCTATTAAATATAATAAGGATTCAGTCATTCCTCTGAATTTTGACTCATTAACCATCTTCCATTTTTCATCTAAATCAAGATAGGTTGATGTTGCCATTAGAGTTCCAACATCTTTGCTTTTCTCCATTTCAAACTTTTTGATAACTTCAAGGTAGTATTTGGTTTGATTTAGAAATGTCCCACTCTTCATTTACTTTACTTGAAGTCCAAGAAAGAATGTTAATTCTCCCATCATTGAAATTTCAAACTCATTCTGCATAGAGATAGAAAATTCTTTGCACAAGGATTGATTAGTTGGACCAAAAATTATATCATCAACATATACTTGAACCAATAAAATATCATTGCTTTGCCTTTTGATGAACAAGGTTTTATCAACATGTCCTCTTATGAAAGATTGATCAAGCAGAAATTTTCTCAATCTCTCATACCAAGACCTTGGAGCTTGTTTTAAACCATAAAGAGCTTTCTTGAGTTTGAAAACATGGTTTGGATATTTGAAATCTGCAAAACTAGGAGGTTGCTCCACATAGATGTCCTCCTCAATATATCCATTTAAGAAAGCACTTTTAACATCCATTTGAAACAACTTAAAATCCATTAAACATGCATATACAAGTAGCAACCTAATGGCTTCTACCTTGCTACTGGAGCATAGGTCTCCTCATAGTCAATGCCTTCCTCTTGGTTGTAACCTTTTGCAACCAATCTAGCTTTGTTTCTGACTATGATACCACTCTCATCAAGTTTGTTTCTAAAAACCCATTTAGTGTCAATAGGTTTGAGAGAAGAGGGTCTAGGAACAAGTTCTCAAACTTCATTTCTCTTAAATTGATTCAGTTCATCATGCATGACATGCATCCAATGTTCATCAAGTAAGGCTTGATCAATGCTCTTAGGTTCTATTTGTGAAACAAAAGCCATATTACAGCAAAGATTTCTCAATGAAGATCTAGTAGATACTCCTTTTGTAACTTCACCAATTATATTATCAAGGGAGAGATCTCTTGTAGTTCTCCAATCTTTTGGCTCTTGGACTAGTGCTGATTGTTTCATTTCAGCTATTGGTTCTTCCTTTTCTTTATCCATTGATCCATTAAGTTGTATGAACTCTTCCAAAGGACCTGCATCATTTTCACACTTCTTTTCCTCTTTAGAGGGATTAGATTCATCACAAATAACATGAACTGATTCTTCCATGCATAATGTTCTTTTATTGAAAACTCTATATGATTTGCTTTGTAATGAATATCCAAGGAAGATGGCTTCATCAGCTTTAGCATCAAAATTTCCAAGTGATTCTTTACCATTGTTCAATACAAAACACTTGCAGCCAAATTCTCTTAAGTGAGAAATGTTTGGTTTTCTACCTTTGTATAGTTCATAAGGAGTTTTCTTCAAAATAGACATTATTAGTAATCTATTCAAAGTGTAGCACTGTACTTACAGCATCAGCCCAAAATTTTTTAGGCCAATTTGTCTCATTAAGAAGAGTTCTTGCACCTTCTTCAAGGGATCTATTTTTCCTCTCCACAACACCATTTTGCTGGGGTGTTCTTGGAGCTGAAAAATTATGGTTAATTCCATTTTCTTCACAGAATTTTTCAAACTGTTCATTTTGGAATTCCCCACCATGATCACTTCTTATTGAGATAATTTTGCTTCCCTTTTCATTTTGAGCAAGTTTGGCCAATTTTCTGAAAGCATTGAAAGCATCACTCTTGGATCTTAGAAACAAAGTCCATGTGAACCTATAGTAATCATCAACAATTACAAGCCCATAGTAATTACCTCCTAAACTCATAGTTCTAGAAGGACCAAATAAATCCATGTGAAGTAATTCAAGGGGTCTTGAAGTAGAAACAACATTTTTACTTTGAAAAGAATTCTTTGTTTGTTTCCTCTTTTGACAAGCATCACATAATTTGTCCTTTTCAAACTTGAGTTTGGGTAAGCCAATGACTAAGTCTTTTCTAATAAGCTTGTTCATTGATGCATGTTAATGTGACTTACCCTTCTATGCCATAGCCAAGATTCATCAATTTTACTTATTAGGCAAGAAGTGTTGTGAATGAATGCATGATCTATGGAGAGTAAATAGATATTACCTTTTCTTTTACCTATATGAATCACCTCACCAGTTTGGCCATCACATATCATACAGCAATTGTCATTAAATGACACTTTGAATCCTTTATCACAAAGTTGGCTTATAGTTAGAAGATTATGCTTTAAACCTTCCACATAGAGAACATTTCTGATTTTGGTTTTAAAGTTATCTCCTATATTTCCTTCACCAATTATCTTCCCTTTGTTGCTATCTCCATAGGTGACAAATCCACCATCTTCAAGAGTTAAATTTGTGAGCATTGACATGTCACCGGTCATATGTCTAGAGCATTCACTGTCAAGATACCATAATGATGATCTTGCTCTTAGACACACCTGCAAAATTCAAATCAATTTACAAAGGAAGGTACCCAATTGAGGTTGGGTCCATAGGGGTTAGCTATTTTCTTTTTCTTTGGCACCCAAATGCATTCTCCATTTGGCACATAGAATCTCCTAGCATAGCACCTATTAGATGTGTGACCTTTCTTCATACAATAGTTACAAGGTACAGCTCTTGATGCTCTTTCAAAATGAGTCATGATTAAACTTTGTTTTTGAAATAGCTTTTTGATATTTCTATTTTGGAGGCACAAACTTGGTTTTTCCAAAAGATTTTGATCCATGTTTATAGCCCAATCCAGATCTCTAGCATATTTTTGCACACTTAGCATTTCAGCTAAATTGCATTTTCCTTTATAAAGCCTTTTCAAAAGATCAACCAAGTAATTATTTTCTGAAAGCACTATCATATGTTTTTCACCTTGACTCTTTTTGAACTCATAAACTCTTTTTGCAAAGCTTGGTATTTGTCAGCATTTGATGAAGAAGAAGCACATACACATCCATTCATTTTGTAGCTTGAAACAAGTTTTTCATTTTCTTCTTTCAAGTTACATATTTTAGTTTGCATTTCTGCAAGTTTTGTGACATGCCATCTAAGATTTCCTTTTAGCCTATTATTGGATTTTGCAAGCTTTTGAGCCTCTTCATGCATTTCATGGAAAACATCAACAACTTGATCAAATTCAGAATTTATCTTTGTTTCAGCACTTGAGAAATCATCATCTTCACTTATTGTGGAAGTGAAACATACATTTTCTTATTCATTCTCATTTGATGATTCAAAAGTTGTTGACTCATTGTCTTCCCATGCTATATAGGCTTTCTTAGACTTTCCTTCTTTCTTTGTCTTCTTTTCACCTTGTTGTTTTTTCAAAAAGATAGAACATTCAGATTTAATGTGACCAGACTTACCACATTCAAAGCAAGTGAAGTTTGTTTTGTTGTTGTTGTCACTCTTTTTGTTGTTGTTGTTGTTGAACTTTGTGAACTTTCTGTTCTTGTTTCTTCTCATAAACTTGCTAAATTTTTTGACAATTAGATTCATGTTGTCATCATCATCTTCTTCACTTGAGTCTTCTTCCCTTTCCACTATTAAGGATGTAGCTTTCAAGGCTATGGTTTTATGTTTCTTATCTGCATCTTCTGTATTGGTTAGTTGTGACATTTCAAGTTCATACTCAAGAAGCTTACCAAAAATTTTGCAGCCATGGACATTTTGGATAGATCTTTTGATTCTTTGATTGCTGTCACCTTTGGTTGCCATGGTCTTGTGAGACACTTCAAGATTTTGATGTTCAACTCTTCAGCATCAAAAATCTTTCCAAGACCAAGAAGATGATTTACTATGTGAGTGAATCTTGTTTAAAGCTGAGATATGTTTTCTGTGGAGTTCATCTTGAACATTTCATACTCATGGATTAAGGCATGCTTCCTTGATCTTCTTACTTCATTTGTACCTTCATGAGTTATCTCCAACATCTCCCACATCTCCTTTGCATTTTTGCACCTAACAATTCTAAAGAATTCATCAGAAGAAAGTGCAGAAGAAATCATGTTCTTAGCTTTGAAATCATATTGGACAACTTTCTTTTCAACATCTATCATTTCATCACATTATTTGGGAATCATATCATTACCAACAGTTTTAATAGGAATCAAATGACCTTTTTCTATTGCTTTCCAAGCACCTGGGTCATTTGATTGAATGAAGATTTGCATTCTATTTTTCCAAAAATTGAAGTGCTTTCCTTCAAACATCGGAGGACGATTGAGGGAGGCACCCTCCTTGAAGGTAATTTGTGTGGTATTCATTTTCTTTTTAAAGAAAGATAGTGATCTTGAATAACACTCAAGAACCTGCTCTTGATACCAATTGAAAACAATAGGAATACCCACAATAACCAAGAGAGGGGTGAATTGGTTTAAACTTGATCTTTTAAAATTATTTAGAAAATCAGAGTTATAGGATCTTAATCACAACTAAACCAAGAATTCTTCAAATCAATCAACCCAAAACAATTGCTTCAAAAACAGAACTTGTTGAGTAATGAAAATAATACCAAGAACTAATGATCAAGATAACAAAAAGAGTTTAAGGAATAGAAAACCAACACAAGAATTTATACTGCTTCACTTCTCAAGAGAAGCTACATCCAGTTCTTCTAATCAACACTAGATTAGAGTTCTACTATTATAAAATTTCAGTTCTTACAAGCTTTACAACAACCATTCTTTATCAACCCTAGATAAAGAACAAAAATCTAAAACCCTATTAGATTCCTAATGATCAAGACAAAGAGAACCCTTCTCTACTCTTCCCTCTAGAGAAACCCACTCTAGAAAAAGTTTAAAGAAACCTTTACAATAGTTTCAAACTACCAAGAATACAAAAACAAAATTAGAATAAGAGATAATGGAGAGAGACAACCTGATGATTCAATGAATATGGTTTACAAATCAGAGTTGAAATGCAGAAATCAATTTCAGAATTTTCTCTCCGAAACTTCTTTGAAAATCTTGCCCAAGAAATCTTTCAATACACTATGAAGATTAAAAAGTGGGACAAAAGCTTTGTTAACTTATAAAATCCTTTCTAACTTTGAGAAGACTTGTATATGCTCGGAAATATCAAATTATGTAAGTTATAAGATCAGACAAGCCTTCAATCTATTTATAACCAATGTTTATAATAGAACGTAATAGATTAAAGTGCCAAGTAATTGATTAAATTATCTTATGTAATCGATTAAATTGCCAAATAATCAATTAAAATGTTCTTAGCACAACCTGGGAACTGCAACGAGCAAATTAATCAATTAATCCGAGTCATAATCGATTAAAGCAGTCAGGTTCAGTTTTGCAACAAGCGTGAGTAATCGATTACGAATTGTGGTAATCGATTAAAGCAGTCATGCATATTTAACAATGAACTTAAGTAATCGATTACGATATCATGGTAATTGATTAAGATAGTGAAACATGATTTTCATTTTATACTATGTAATCGATTAGGTGAAGCCTGTAATCGATTAAAATGTTATTCATGGCTTTTCCAGAATTAAAACAGTAGCTGGTAATCGATTATATCGTTGTGTAATCGATTAAAGCAGTGAGATTTCATTTTTCCAAAAACTTAACCAAGAGAAATTAGTTTTTTTAAAAACATGAATAGCTTTAATGCTTTACTGAAATCATGTATGCATGTTAATGATCATGTTCATGCAATGCAAGGATCATAAGATTTGCCTCTCATACACTTAACCAAATTACAATTTCCTTGGCATGTGAAAAGCTAAAATCTTTCTTCTAAGGCACAAGCTTCTTCTTTAGCTTCATCTTCTTCCTGCTCCCCCTATATCCAACACTGTTTACTGGTCATTGCTAGGGTTTTAGGAAGTTTCTAAGTTTTTTAGAGTAAGAGGTTAGGGTGAAGAGAGTTTTCTAAGAGAGAGAATGTGGAAAGTTTGCAGAAGGTTTGATAGTGAAAGGTTGTAATGATTTATGATGGTGATTGTTAAGTGTTTAGGGTGAAGAGAGAGAAAGAAAACATAGGGTAAAGTGATTGAGAATTTTTTGTTTAGTATTTTCCTATCCTTCTTAGCTTATTTAACCACTCTTTGACTCTTATTTTCTCACCTTAACTTAGTTTTTGGCTAAGGAAAATAATTGGACTTAATTGATAATTGTTGCTTATTTTTGGATTTTGGGCTTTCTTGACCTATCTTCCTTGTGCAGAGCCTATAGGAGTCTATAGAACTCCAAATGGAGAATATGAGTAGTCCCTGGAATGCTAAGGAAAAGGGATAGAATTTTGTCACTGCTATGATTGGGCAATTCTGCTGTTTTGAGGGTCATTTTAGGCTTGTATGTCAGAGCACTGCACTTGGATTTTGGGCTACAAAATTAGGCCTTTGCATTGTTTAATTAGCTTAATTAGAGAGATTAGTTGGGCGTAGGCCCATCCTTTCCTTATGATTAGTCATAGTATACATTAGTGTACTTAAGTGTAGTTAGTGAGTTAGTTAGTTAATTAGAATCATTTTTGTATAAAACAAAATTTAGAAACTTCTAATGCAAGTTTTGAGATCAAACTTTTCTCTCTCAATTGTTTTTCATCTTTCTTCCTCTCTTCAACTCTGTTCTTATATTTTCTTGGTCAAATTTCTTTGTTCTTCCATTGGTTATGACTATGGAAGGCTAAACAACTAATCAATCCATGGATCCAGTCCATGCAATGAGGAATTTGAGTTCTAGTTAAGTATTCCAAATTCTATGTGAATGTTCATCTTCTTCTCCAATTGTATTTTCGATTTTCATGATTCTGAATGCGTTTAGAATTGGAAACAAATTAGGTTATTGATCAATTTCCTAATTTGAATCTAATCACTGATTGATTGGATTATATTTCAATCTATTTTGTGATGTCAATGAATTTAGGGACTAATTCGATTAAGTTACCTCTAATGACATTGATTGGACTTTCACAATATGATCATCATCTGTAGCAAACTATGATAATTCAAACTGTTAGGATTTGGTGAATCATATTGATGCTCTTGAATATGTTTCATAATCTATTTCATAAACTATGTCAACTTCTATATTTCTTTTTGTGTTTCTACAATTCTCTTCTATTGTCTGCAAACTGTTTGTTAAAATCCCTAGCTGATTATAAGTGAATTGAAGTCATTGTTAGACTTGGGGGGAGCAAGAGAGGATGAATGAAACTGATGATCTTTGGCATAAAGGTTTAGGCAAATTACATGCCAATTCAATTGAATGACATTTTTAATTTGTGTATGTCTAAGATTGATGCCTCCTTTGATCCATTGCATTAAAATTCATTCATGCTTTTGCATTCCTATTTTCACAAAGTAAAAGTTTCATAAAAGAATTTTCTGAAACTCAAGGTTTTCATAAGTGCATAAAAAGCTAAGTGTTCCATGTTTCAATTTTTGGGAAAAATGTTTTCTCACTGGTTTAATCGATTACCAGCAAGTGGAAATCTATTACTTGAAAACAGAGAGCAATGTTAATCGATTTTTTATGAGAATATGGTAATCAATTACACAGTTCAAAATCACATAATGGACTTCCTGTGATAATTGATTACAACATCGTAGTAATCGATTACGAGAATATGATAATCAATTACATTGTTCATAAGCTTTTCCAGAAAGCCTGAAGAACACTTTAATTGATTACTTAAGTGATTTAATCGATTATTAGCAGTTATAACTCTGTGTCAACAAACTTCAAGAAACCTTGTAAGGATTTCAATTTGGGCACTTGCTAAAGAAATTTTATGGAGTGATTGTTTCGAGATTTTCATTCAACCTTGGTTCAAGACCTTGATCATCTACGTACATCTGCATTGGATCCCAGGTTGTATCTTTCCTTGTTACTTTTGTGTATTTCTTTTAGAAATTGTGTGTAAGTAACTTGTGCAATAGATTCTTAGAGTTTGTCTATAATAGGTTTTTCTAAAGGAAGGTTACAGAAGGGTTGTTTTCTTTAAGTCTTGATCACAATGGGTCTATAGGTGTTAGATGCCTTGTTCTTAGGCTGGGTTTGATTAAGAGTGATTGTAAAACATGTAAGAATAGATTGCATTGCATATAGTTAGATCCTAGCTTGTTGGTTAGGAAACTGGATGTAGCTTTTCTTGGATTAAGAAGTAATTTAATATAAATTATGTGTTGTTTACATACTCATTAATATTTTCTTTGGGTTATTGATTGTCATTCATTGGTTAAACTCTTTCATAATCAACAGAAACAATCTTGTTATAAATGCATTTCATAAAGATAGAGCTCAATTTATCAAAGGCATTCTAAGTTTCTTTTGTGATACGATCCATTAAACTCTGATTGTTAAACAAATTTTTAATTGGGCAAGAAGAACCAATTCACCCCCTTCTTGGTTTGTGTGCTACTCATATTGTTTTCACCCAAAACCAGAATGGATTGTATCTATGAGTAGACCTAGGTTATTCTTGTACTACAAAACTAATCCTAGTTTTATTTGTTTTGGAACGATTCGGCGATCATTATCAGAAAGTTGAAAGGATATAGGCTATTTTGGAAAAATTTGATTCGCTTCAGGTGACTCAACACAAATGCACTCAAAACAATGCGTTTCACTAAACCTGCATCGAGGGTCACAGTTCAGATATTGGACTTATGTGTGTAATGTGCAAGTACTATCTAAGATCATTGAACGATAGGTCTTTTGGATGCTTAATGATGTGTTAATCCTTCACACATAGATTTGAAACTTCATTCCACAACACCCTTTTGAATGTGATCCCTTATGAAATGATGTTTTATTTCTACATGAATGCATGATGGGATTTTAAAAAGATCTACGGCGGTCGTATTATCACAAAGGATAGGAATTTTACTCTCAAACAAGTTGTAATCCCCATGTTGATGTTTGATCCATAAAAGTTGACAAAAACAACTTGCAGCTGATATATACTCTACCTCTGCTGTTGATAGAGATATTGTCCCTTGTTTCTTGCTCGTCCAAGAAACTAAGCATCCACTAATGAAGTGACAACCTCCACTGGTATTTTTTCTTTCCACTCTATCTCCAGTGAAAAAATCGCATCACAATAATCAAGCAACCTTTGTTCCTTTTCTCTTTTAAGGCACAAACCAAGGTTAGGAGTTCCAATTAAATATCTAAATATGTGTTTGAATGCAAATAGATGAACTACCATTGGTTCCTTTTTGGAATCTAGCACACAAGCATACACTTAATATAATGTGAAGGCTGGACGCAATGAGATATATAAGAGATCCTATCATTCCTCTGTAAGTCTTTTCGTCCACCTTCTTTGATTCTTCATCCAGTCCAAGTACAATTTTTGGATGCATGGGAGTTTGCATTTACTTTGCATCGTCCATCTTAAACTTCTGAAGTTCCTTCATGTACTTGGTTTGATGTATGTATATGCGTTCATCTGTTTTCTTGATTTGAAGTCTAAGGAAGAACTTTAATTCTCCCTTCATACCTATCTCAAACTTTGCGTGCATAAGCTTGGAAAAATCCTTGAACAGAGAGTCATTAGTGATAAATGTCATATTTTAATAAAAATTAGGCTTACAATGATGGCACTTATCTTTTGATTTCAGTAAAATTGTTTATAAACTTGCCCTAAAACCTAGTCGAATTGTATTTAGTACTTATATAAATGTTGTTTTTTACATTTTGGAAGATTAGTCCAATCATATTTTGTATTTTGATAGGTTCCGATGGTATCCGAAGCATCCATGCAAATAAAGCAAGCAAAAGGGACATAAAAATCAAATTTGGGAGGTGTCAGAAGCAAAAATGGCCTAGAAGTCGCCCAGGCTAGCTTATTTTGGCTTTAACTCACCTAGGCGAGTTAATTATGCACAAAATGGTCACCCAGGCACGTAGGGGTTTCCAGAAAATTGTTTTAATTCGCCCAGGCTAATGAAAATATCGCAATATACTCGCCCAGGCGAGTGGAGACATCAACAAGTGGCATTAAATTTGCCCAAGCGAGCTAAACAAGCACAAAACGATCGCCTGGGCGAGTGGACACGAGCAGCCATCCTCTCTTATAAATAGTCGTGCAAACCCTGGAGAAAAGTTGTAACACCCTGAAATTCCAATAAATGCAAATGTATGGTCAAAATGTTGAATGAATGATCCCTGCACAACTATTGATGTAAGTATTAGGTTATGTGAGATTTGATTGGTCTATCTTTTAATTATTTGGGGGAAATATTAATTAGAGATATTACAAAAATGTTTGAAGAGAAATGACCATATTATCCTTCCCTTGAAGCAGAAATTACAGAAATGCCCTTGAGGTAAAAATGACGAGAATGCCCCTAGATATTTTAAGGTGGAAATTACATAAATACCACTGGATATTTTTTGACAATTACAGAAATGCCCCTAGATATTTTAGTGAGATATTTTTAAGATGGAAATTATATAAATGCCCTTGGATATTTTGAAAATGACAAGAATACCCTTAGATATTTTTGGCTAGATATTTTATGATCGAAATGACAATTATGCCCCTAGGATGAATAATGGATTTACCATAATGCCCTTTAGGCCAGAAATGACCAGATATCCTTATAAATTTTGTGAGAACCTGATGAAATTATAAAATACTCTTGGATGGCAGATTACCAGAGTACTTTATAGCAGAAAGCCTTAGAATAGAATTTCTATGAATTTTATACGATAATAACTTTGAAATGTTATTCAGGAAGATTGAGGTGGTAGAAAAATATAGAAAAATGATAAGTAGAATCTGGGGAATTTTCTCTTATTTGTAAGATGTACAGACTTGGTCAATAAAATGGTTTAGTAATTTTGATGGACAGAAATAGAAACGAACCAATAAGAATTAAGATAAAAAGTAGCCTTATAGGTAAAGTCTATATAACACTTTGTAAAGATTACTTATGGGCAAATTATACTGTAATTGAAGTTAGTCTCTGAAAAACTTTAGGATTATATGATTCAACATTATCTTTAGGAAGAAGAGTTCAAATTGAACTTATTAGAAAATACCATGTATAAGGTAAAAATGAAATTAGATTATTTTCTTTATTTACAAAATAACATGATATATGTATAAATGAAAGCAAAATAAAAATGTCCCTTGGCCTAGACCTTGTCCACGTAAAAAGCAAGGAAGGAGGAAGAAGATTCATGAAAGTGGACACTTGTAAGGACACTTGTAAAGGTGGTGGACACTTGTAATGGACACTTGGAAAGGAAATCATTAAGGCTTAAGAGATATTTTCATAAAGTGAAAGAATAATGATGAACTTAGTTAGAATCTAATGTAATAAGAGGAAACTAAGTTGAGATAAAACTAAATGAGGGTAATTGGATAGGAAGGGTAAAAATGTCTTTGAAATATTAAATCAATTTCCTACCACTATATAAAGGAAGGGGGGGTCCAAAGTGGAAGTCATTTTCAAGACCACCCTTTCTACAAAGCTCACGTGAACTCCCTCTCCTATACCACTTTCATTTCACTTTCATTCTCTCTTTTTCAAAGTCTAAAACAGGTAGAAGAGACCCCACCTCTTAAGGGAAATCACGTGGAAAAGATAGCCAAGTAGGAAGAGAAAAACAAGCTTTTTAGGAGATTACAAGGTATGTATAGGGAAGCTTTATGATAAAGATAGTTTAAGTGATGTTTGTGTTTGAATAAGTGTTTGAATGTTCATGTGTTGTTGAGTGTTTCCATAAATCTCTATAAAGTTCATGTGTTGCTAAAAGTTTCTATGAATTTCTCTAAATTCCATGTGTTGTTGAGTATTTTTTTTATGAATCTCTATACTTGAATGATATGCTGAGATTCTATACATGAATATAAAGTTGAGTTCTATACTTTATGTTGAATTTCTGAGTAAAATATATATGAGACAGTGATTGAAGAACTAATACTGAAAATAAATGAGTTGAAAAGAGTTATGAAAAAAGTGAATCAGTTTCATATGTCTCATATGCATAAGAGTTGCCTCACAGAGGAGGTGTATATAAGAGTTACCTCAGAGAGGAGGTATAAGAGTTGCCTCAGAGAGGAGGTATGTCAGATAGCTGCAGGAATTGAGTTCGAGCGTTCAGATATGAGAAGTTTGAGCTGGGGGTGACTTGGCAGTGGGGAAATCACGCCACCCATGATGATCACATGAAGTGTGGGTGAGAATTCTGTTGCAACACTGTGAGACCCTGAATGATCGTTTCAGTTCTGTGCCACTGGGATAGGGCTATCTTGACTGTTGGTACCAAATATTGAAAGAGTTCAAGAGAATCATGCATCATGATAAGAGTCTAAGAGAATCATGCATCTTTGAAGATGTTGTTATGAATATCTGTATATTGAATATATTTTGTTGCTTAAATTATGTTTATCATAAACTTACCCTGTGCTTTGTGTCTGTGGTTAACACCTGCTATAACCTCGATTTTATTCGGGCGAGCAGATGAACAGCAAAGAGAGACTACTAGCTGTATACAAGAAGAGGATTTGGTTTGAAGATGTGTTATGTGAGGATGATATGTTTGAAGATGTATTCTTTTGTGACAGAAGGTTTTAGTTATTTGTAATATAGAATCAATATCAGTTTGTACTCTTATTTTACATTACATCATATTTATAAATATTAATCAGTAATGGAAATCTTTTTGATATAAGTTAAATTTTTGTGGAGTATCAATTATTGGCAAAATTTTGTTCTATACAAATGGGTATTTTTAAGCAAGTTGAAAAAGAATTTTCACTAAATATCAATAAATACAAGATAATAAATTGAGGCGTTACAAAAGCATTCCGTTTTCGAAATTTGAGAGCTTGGGACGTGATTTGAGAGTAGTTTAGCATAGGAAGAGTGAGAGAAGTGAGGAATTAGTGTGGAAACTCTGCCGGAAGAAGTTGGTGATGACTTCCTTCATCAATTCTTCCATTGAGGAAGTGCTCTCCATAATGATTGGGTAACTTCTCTAAGGATTGGATGTAATATTCTTACCCTTAAGTATCATGAATATTTTCTATTTATTATTGGTAATTTCATTCCGTACTTAATGCTTGATCACTAGTTTCATGAAATAAGGTTCTAAGTTTAACTGGAAAGTACTCTTAAAACTTGAATTGAATAATTTTACTCTTTACATTACGTTGCTAGGAATAGAGCATAACGTTTAGATTGCAAATAGCATGCAATTATGATTGTAATGCTGGGGTATTTATTTCATATGCGAGGGATCGATATTTGATAAATATTCTTAGGATTCTCAAATGTGAGGGATCGATTTGGGGTGATTTTATGTGTGCATCATTAATAAAAGAAAATAATTTATGCATGGTAATATTAATTGAATACTAAGGGTATGAATGATGAAATCCAATCCTACGCTTTTCTTGAATTAATTAAACTCATTTTATTAGTTTCCGTAATTTTTCGTAATTCCAACACACTAAATCTATTATTTCCGCTTTTTCTTTAAATTTCGTAATTTTTGTTATTTCACAAATACATGAAACTCCGTTCACACTCGTTGTACATAACTATTACACTGTTAAGTTTGTTTAGATTAACTGAGTAACTCAAGTCCCTGTGGAGACGATCTTTTAAATTTAATTTTTCACTTTAGTAGGATTTTTTCTTACTTTCGCTATTTACTTTATTTTTTATTTTTATATATAAATTTTCTTTTATTTTAAACCTCGATGCTTGCAAGATATTGTAGTTTGCTATTTTTCCTTTATGCAAGGTAAGTTTTCTGCAAATAAAACTTTGTTTGATCCAGATATCACCAAAACAGAAAGGAAAAATAGGAAGAAAAAGTAACTAGAAGCCAATAAGACATCGGGGGAAACTTCGTCTATTGATCCTCCTTCATCATAAAAGCCACTTGTACGTGATAATATGACTGATCGAGGGGAAGAAGAAAATAGACCACCAAGGAGAACTCTTGGTGACTATGCGTACCAAGAAGGACCAAAGCATTACAACAACATAGTCATCCCTCATTTCAACAATAAAGTTGTGGAACTGCAGCCAGCATTACTCAGTCTAATTGGCTCACACCCCTTTGCAGGGATGGACCATGAAGATCCTTGTACTCACTTGTCCATATTTATGGAGTTATGCAGTACTATGGGAGCTTTTGACGAAGATGCTGAAGCTGTTTACCTTAGAGCTTTTCCATTTTCTTTAACAGGTAAAGCAAAGACGAGGCTTCAATCCCAACCAAACAAAAGCCTGAGCACGTGGGAAGAAGTGGAGGAAAAATTTATTACTAGATTCTTTCCTCCATCAAGATTCATAAGCGCAAAATCAGCCATTGCTACTTTTTCCGAAGGAGCAGATGAACCTCTCTGTGAGACATGGGAGAGATTCAAATCCTTATTGCGGAGGTGCCCAAACCACAATTTTGATGATGTTGCACAATTACATATTTTCTACAGTGGTTTGAGACCTCAGACAAAGATGATTCTTGATGCCTCAGCTGGAGGAACTATGATGTCAAAAAGCCCGGAGGAAGCAATAGTAATCATTGACTCAATAGCAGCTAGTGATTACCAGTCCCACCATGATAGATCTCCAATTCAGAGGAAATGTGTAATGGAGCTGGATACTCAAAATGCCATTCTAGCTCAGAATAAATTGTTAACTCAACAATTGGAGGCCTTAACCAAACAAATAGGCCAACTTTCTCAACAAATTCAGCATGGAGGATCACAGAAAACACACACAGCTCATCAAGTTCAATAAGTTTTGAGATGTGATTTCTGTGGTGGAGAACAACAAAATGGCCACTGTCCAGCACCTGGTGATAGTCAACCAAAAGAAGAGGCTCATTATTTGCAAAATCAGACTAGACCTTAGAAGAATTATCAAGGAAATTATCAAGGTTACCGAGGAGGTCCAGGTTCAAATCAACCTTATGGTTGGAGACAAAATAATAATGCATATATTGCTCCCACCAATCCTCATTTTGTAGTTCCTTCTAACATTTCATATGCAGGTCCTTCTAATAGGAATCCACAAAACCAAGCTCAGTCTGATAGATTGTCAAAAATGGAAGATACTCTAACTCAATTTATGCAAATGTCCATCACCAATCAAAAGAATACCGATGCTTCCATCAAAAATCTTGAAGTACAGGTCGGACAACTCGCCAAGCAACTCTTAGAGCATGGAGGTGGATCTTTTTCAATAAACACACAGGTCAACCCAAAGGAACAATGTAAAGCAATTATAACAAGGAGAGGGATTGTAGTTGGTTTGAAGGATAATGATGAGAAAAAGAAAAATGAAGGAGTTGTAGAAAAAAATGATGAAAAGAAAAGAGTTGAAAAAGAAAATGAAAAAAATGATGAAGTGGTGACAAATGAAAAAATTGAAAAAAAAGTGATAAGTGAAGAAGAGAAGCAGAAAACAATTGATAAAGGCAAAGCTGTATTAACTCCTCCACTAGTTCAACATATGCCTTATCCACATGCTCCATTAAAGAAAGAAAAGGAAAGACAGTACAAGTGCTTCCTAGATATTTTTAAACAACTGCAGATCAACATTCCTTTCTCTGAAGCATTGGAGCAGATGCCAACATATGCCACATTCATGAAGGATTTACTCACCAAAAATAAAAGATACATGGATGATGAAACAATAAAATTGGATGTAGATTGTAGTGCAATTATCCAGAAGACCATTCCAGAAAAATCCACAGATCCTGGTAGTTTCACAATTCCTGTGGCTATCGGGAAATTATCAGTAGAGAAGGCACTTCTTGATTTAGGTGCAAGCATCAACCTCATACCCTTGTCCATGATCAAAAGGATAGGAGAAGTAGAAATCAGACCAACAAGGATGACTTTGTAGCTAGCTGACTGAACTATTAAGCATCCTCATGGCATTATTGAAGATGTGTTGGTGAAAGTTGACAAATTCTTTTTTCCAGTTGACTTTGTAGTGATGGATATGGATGAAGATAGTGAAGTTCCGTTGATTCTTGGCAGACCTTTCATGAAAACTGCCTAAGTTTTGATTGATGTTGATGAAGGAAAATTCACTGTGAGGGTGCAAGATGATGAAGTGCAGCTCGATGTTCTTGAAGCCATGAAGCATCCCATAGATAAAAAAAGAATTTTTTAGAATAGATGTCCTGGATGAGGTAATTGCTGACTCTAAAAAATTGATTTACAGGAAAGATGGTTTAGAGGAAGCACTGATGAAGCAGTCAAAGAAAGAAATGAAGGTGAAGATAAGGAAAGATCAGTGTAACACCCTCATATTTACATGCACATTTGTAAGTTTTTCTCATTAA
>QARZ01040850.1:86311-102893 GCA_013407115.1 Glycine latifolia | reverse complement strand
CTTCCAAGCTTGGTTCTTTCCTTCTGATTTTTGCTTAATCTTGGCACGTTTGATTGATTCCCTGGCAATTTATCACATTAGCTCAATTCATAACACAAAAAGGGCAATCATCCATGCTTAATGCTCAATTCTTGCTTCTAAAAGCTTAGGAAACCTTATATGCTAGGCGCATATCAGTGAGCAGATGAACAACAAAGACAGATAATTAGTTGTCTACAAGAAAAGGATTTTGTTTGAAGATGTGTTATTTGAAGATGTTATGTTTGAAGATGTATTCTTTTGTTTCAAGGTGTTTTGAGTTGTTTGTACTATGTAATAGAATTGATATGGGTATGTATTTTATTGAACATTAGATTTATAAATATCAATCAGTAAGGAAAAATCTTTTGTACTCTTATTATATGTTACTTCAGAATTATAAATATTACTCAGTAATGGAAATTATTGGTTTGGTATTTAAGCAAGTTGAAAAGAATTTTCATGAAAAATCAATAAATATAAGATGGTAAATTGAGGTGTTACAAGCTCGGCCTATATATAGCAGCACATGAAGCAGAAGCATGTTCGTTCTCACTTTTGTGCGTCCTTCTCTTCTTTTCTCTCTAAACTCTTTTGCTCCCAGAAACCTCTCTTCATCAACCCTCTGTACCACCTTTAACTCTCAAGAACCACTATAGCTGCAATGGAAAAACCTTTACGTTAAGAGGAACTCATGAATAGAGCTTAACCCTTTCATTCCTAGTTGCTGTGAGAACTTGCGTTCGAACAAAACTCACGTTAGTTTGAAAGAAAAAGAATTCTTGTTCAGGTAAGGGGAGTTTATTGTGTTGATAATGGTTTTAGATATCATGGTTGAGACAAAATATGTATATGTTTCTGGTATTTGGCGTAAAATAAATTGATGATGTTTTTATGTGGTGTGTTTGTGAAGAAGACACTGTTGTGTTTGTGATGTCGGCTATCGGGATGGGTAGGCCGACTTAAACATGTATATCAACCCCTTGTATTTGTGATGTTGGTTACCAGGATGGGTAGGCCGAGTTCAACATGTGTATCAATCCCTTGTGTTTAAGATGTCGGCTACCGGGATGGGTATGCCGAGCTGAGCGATTTGCGTAGCATGCATGTGTGCATGCAGCACGTAACTTAGTCCTTCTAGGCGGATGTTTGTATACCAGGTTCCTAACCCGTTGTTGTCTCCTTAGAGCTGCTAGGGCTCGCTTCCTTTTTTTTAGATATATCAGGTTCCCTAACTCGGATGAGCTCATGCCTTCTCCGGAAAAGAGCCATTGAGTTCCCTAACTCGGATGAGCTCGTGCCTTCTCGGGAAAAGAGTCATCGGGTTCCCTACTTGGCAAAGCTCATACCTTTTCTTTGTGAGCTACCGGGTTCCTTACTCGGCAGAGCTCGTACCTTCTCTTTGAGAGCTACCAGGTTCTCATACTCGGGCAACCTTGTGTAGGTTGGTGATAAACCGAGTCTTGCAAGCGCTATTTCTTATAATTGATTACGACGCTTATGTAATTGATTGCATAGTGTTGAGTTCGTCCTTGGTATTTTATAAAAACCCAAGGATCCCCTTGGCCGCCTTTTGACCAAACCTTTACCGACCTTGTCCGACCTTGTTCGGATTCTTACCTTAAAGTTGTTATAGAAAGGTGCTAACCCGGACACCTAATGCTTCACATCGATTCACTTGTTTGTAGTGTTTGTGATTGCCGTATGTGATTACGTTGAGGTCACCCTATGTGATGGCTTGAGATATTAAATGCATTGATACCATGGGGGGTGTATGGCATTATCCTAGCCAGGACGAGTTGATCCCGGGCCGGGTCATACATTGATGGTGCCGTGGTGATATTCTATGTATAGATATGAGATGCCGAGACTGGGTGGTTAACCTTACGAGGACCACAGCTAGTGCATCAGTGGGCCCATGAATGGGTCAGCATATATGTACATGGGGGGGTTGTATGACATTATCCTAGCCAGGACGAGTTGATCCTGTTAGATTCAAGAAGTTGAAGACAAAGAATCAAGGTTGATGGAAGCTTGGTTTTGATATTTTTACATGCCTACTCAAATTTGATGGCATTTGTAATGTTGGTTAAAGCTTGGCTCATTAAGATAAATTCTTATAATCCGCTGTAGCTATTAAGTAAATCATGCATACATACATTCATAAATAGGTTGATAATCATATTAGAATGTACAAATGAATAGGATAACATAAGTGCATCTAAACAAGCATAAAATGATTTTACACTGTATTAATCGATTTCTTGAGTCATATAATCGATTACCAGCTTGTTTGGATTTCTGGAAAATGGTTTAAGAACAATTTAATCGATTACGATTTTCTTGTAATCAATTAAATAGACTTGACACAGATTTAGGAACACTGGTGTAATCGATTATCTGTGAAAATAATCGATTACATAAGGCATCTGCATAATTCAGCACAGCATGATGAAGTGATTTAATCGATTACCAAATAATTGTAATCGATTAAATATGCTTTGTAGTGATTCAGTCATGTTCTGGCGTAATCAATTAAAATGCATTATAATCTATTACCTCTGCTTGTTAAGAAAGTATGCCATTCTGGCATAATCGATTAAATGGTGAGATAATCGATTATTATGTTCGTTCAAGATTTCCAGAACCGAGATGAACAATTTAATCGATTATTAAAACTGAATAATCGATTACTGTTGATTAAATAATCGATTACCATAACGAAATAATCGATTACAGTCTGTTAAATCAGTTTTTTTATAAATAGAAAAGCTGTGTCACTGAAGTTTTAAGTTTTTAGAAAGAGAGCATTCGTTTCTATCATAGGTTTTACATTCTCTAAAAGTTCATAAAGGTTTAAAAGTTCATTTTTAGAGAGTTGTTCAATTGAATTAGATTCAACATGGATGCTTAGTCAAAGAACTCATTGTGTGTGATCATTCATGTAAAGTTGTGAATAAAGAAGATTCAAGAAAGCATTTCATACATCATCTCAGGTTGTATAATTCGTTCATATCCTTTTAGCTGCAAAGGAAAATGAGGTGATACCTTTCTTGAACCTTAAGCTTTGATATTTGTAGTTTGTTTTTGTTGTAATCTTTGTTGATTTTCCATATAACATTTGGGGTTCTTTAAAGCATTACTAGAAAGGGTTTTCTAGGGGTAGAACAGAGAGGGGATCTCTAGTTCTTGGTCTTTTGAGAAATCTAGGGAGTAGATTTTGAGTTTTGCCTAGGAGAGGTGAAAGAGACATTGTTGCTTACTTGTAAAGAACTAAGATTTGTTATAGTGGAACTCTAACCTTGTTTGGGTTAGAAGATAAACTGGATGTAGCCTCCGGGGTTGAGAGGTGAACCAGTATAAACTTTTGTGCATTTAAGTTTTGATAGTTGTTTCATTGAATTCTTGTAGTATTCAATTTGCTTATCATTCAAACTTTGATTTAGTACAAGAGTCAATTGATTGGTGAAGAAGATTGTTTTCTAAATTGATATGGTTTAAGATACGATCCAAATAAATTCTTCCGCTGTACATTGTTTTGTAAGAATTTTTTTTTTAAAAAGGAGGCAAAACCAATTCACCCCCCTTCTTGGTTTATTGGATTAGGTATTCATTGTATTTTCAGATCCCGGGTCAGGCCATACATTGATGGAGCCCATGCGACATATGTATGTACATGGGGGGTGTACGACATTATCCTAGCCAGGATGAGTTGATCCCGGGCCGGGTTATACATTGATGGAGCCCATGTAAAATCCTTCATTTGCATGACGGAAATAGGATGATCGACTGTAATAGTACAGAGGTACTGGGGGGCCACATCTGTAGGAAAATCCTTATGACACCCATTTTGGCTGATCACCATGGGGGGGTGAGTCCTGTGCACGACAGAGTGACCCCGACGTAATTGCAGCTATCATTTGGAGCATGGATTTGGCCTATTTTTGAGATGGTACCACATTGCATGATGAGAATTGAGTCAGGAGCATGCATCATGACTAGTCACTATAAGATGGATTGTGAAATATTTTTGGATGGGTTGTCCATAGTTGATTGTGTGATGAAAACTTGGATATTGTTGTAATGTTGTGATGACCGAATTGTCTTTTCTTAACTGATGTTATCTATTACTTGTTATTTTACATGATGAACTCACCTTTGCTTTCTTGTGCCATGTGGTTTTGGTACCTGTGATGATCACGAAGCATGTCCGTGTGAGCAGACAGGCAGTAGCAGGCAGTTTGGGAGATACTTTCTTTTGATGGAGCCGCCATGTAGTCGGGGTAATGTTAGATTAGATCCCGGCTTATAGATGTGTTTTGTTGCTGGGATGGCATTGGACTAGCTCCCGAACAAGAGTTGTACTGTGATAACTCTTAGTTATGTAATCATTTGGCTCTCTTGAAAATTTTGTACACTTCAGACATGGTTGTGTGTAATCAAATTATGTTCGTATATGTATAAGTATTACGATGCCTTACATCATTGAATATTCGGGTTTTGATTTGTGATATTGATTATATTCACACGAAAAATTTACTACTATTTTTATAATCAACTTAAAGGGATTTTCAATTATAAATCGTGATTAAGAGTATGATACAGTAGCGACGAGGCAGGTCGTTACAATGACTGCCTTAATCGATTACCACTAACTGTAATCGATTACCAAGGTTTATTTCATAAACTGTGTATGACTACTTTAATCAATTACTTCACAGTTTAATTGATTACATTGTTCATGAAAGTTTTCCAGATTGCCTCAAGAACATTAATCGATTACCTAGTATATTAATCGATTACATAATGTAAAATAATCGATTACAATTATGTTTTAATCGATTACATACTGTTATATTTGTTTTCTATTTAAAGCCATTGGGGTCTGTGATTTTAAAATACAACTTACAATCTGAGTTTACGAAATACCCAATACTTTTTTAGCTTTCAAATGTCCAAGAAATAGTTTTTTTGAGTGATACATTTCTTGTTTGAGATTAAGAAGATTACATGCTTCATTAGTGATGATGTGTTAAGACAAGATTTTTGAAAGAACTTCAAGTGAATGATTATGTGCTTTAATATTCATGCAACATGGAAGTGATTGGTAATATTCATTCATTCATTCATTGAGGATCACAGGTTGTATCTCTCTTAAACCTTTCTAGATAATTGTTTTGTCTATTTTTAAATTGTTGTAAGGCTAAAGTCAAATAGTTTTCTTTCAAGCTTTCTAGAGTAGTGTTCTCTAAGGGTAAAGAACTGAGTAGGGTTTTCAGTGTCTTTTTGATTTGATTTCTAATAGGGTGTTAGAATTCTAATTCTTTATCTAGGGTTGATAAAGGAAATCACTTGTCATGGCTTGTAAAAGAACAAATTTGATTTAGTAGAACTCTAATCTAGTTTGATTAGAAGAACTGGATGTAGCTTCTCTTGAGAAGTGAACCAGTATATGTTTTTGTGTTGATCTCTATTTCACTATCTCTTCTTGCTATCTTGATCTCTTGACAATTGTGATTTCTTTCTTACTCAACAAGTGCAGGATTTTGTAATTGGTGTCTTAGACTGAGTGGTTTAATTGAATTGAAGTCTCATTGGTTTTATAAGGGATAAAGATCCTTCAACTCTAATTTTCTAAAGTTTTTAAAAAGGTCAAGATTATACCAATTCACCCCCCTCTTGGTATTTGAGTGTATTCATTTTGTTTTCAGGATAGAATTTATTTTTACACAAGCTTCTCAAAACTGTCCACACTCAAAAATAGTTTCTGCCACCTGTATTTAAAAAATTTATATCTCTCTCATTTATTATTCAAATTAGGTGTACGATATATGGAATTAATGATCTAGATGTCAACTATAACATATAAAAAATTCAGCTAAATCTAGAATGTGTACTGCCTGTAGTAACAAGAACACTAAGGGATGTTAGTGTCCTACTTTGAACTCGCTGGCAGTTTTGGAATCTAGTTAAAAAATGCTATAGCTCGAGTTTTATAAATCCAAATAAGGCATGTGATACCTTTTTGAAATATTAGGAAGTCTAATTTAACATACTTAAAGATGGGAATTTTTGGACTAGTAGATTGGTACAGAATATACTCAGAATGAACCACCTCAGGTTAAGTGTTTCTAGCTATTTGGAAAATAATTTTAACTTGACCACATGTAACTTCTAGAATTTTGGCACAAGGAATACAAGCTTCAGCCAATATGTGACCAATCAAAAGTTTGCCTCAGGCCAAGATCATTACACGTGCACTAGAGTCCTCAATAAGACAAATCATGCACCAAAACAATAAGCTAAAAGCAAAGCTTGAAGTGTAGGCTGCTGTAAAATTTTGCTGGCTGAAGTGAAAAGATTAAAATAATGCTTTGTGTGCATGTGTAATCACCTAAGCCAATCAAATTCATCCCCTTGCTCAGCCATGTTCACGTAGAAAAGGCCAGCTGCCCCAAAGTTCATAATTAAGAGAATCTTGACCAAGAAAATCAAGCAAGATAAGGCTTAAAAAATAATTAATATCTTCTAAGGTAATGATGATTTAGTTAAATTCTAACTAAACTAAATCCTAATTCAGTTTTAAATCAACTAAATCACTTAAAACACAACTGATTAAATGAGTATAAATAGGCTAGGGATGTGGGAAAAAAATTTGCACATATGCTAGCTTTTTCAAACTCCACGGCTACTTACTCCTTATTAAATGAGTATAACTTCACCATTTTGACTATCACAAATCAAACAACAATTGTTATTGAAGGAAAATTTGAACCCTTTGTCACATAGTTGGCTTATGCTTAGGAGATTATGTTTCAAGCCTTCAACATATAGAACATTTTTTATCATAGTTTTGAGGCTGTCTCCTATGTTTCCTTCTCCAACTATCTTCCCTTTGCTATTATCACCATAAGTGACAAATTTTAGTATGACATTTGTAAGCATGGATATGTCACCTGTCATGTGTCTAGAGCAGCCACTGTCAAGATACCATAGTGATGATTTTGCTCTTAGACACACCTGCAAAATTCAAATTAAGTAACAAAGAAAGGTACCCAATAGTTGAAATCCTTTTTCTCTTAGGCACCCAAATGCATTCACCATTAGGCACATAGTATCTCCTAGCATAGCACCTAATAGATGTATGACCTTTCTTCATGCAATGATTTTAAGTAATAGATTTTGATGTTTTTTCAAAATGAGTCAAATGATGATAGTTGGTTTTTGAAAAGCTCATTTGATATTTTTGTTTTGGTGGTACAAACTTTGTTTTTCCAAAAGATTTTGATCCATGTTTGTAACCCAAACCAAAAGTATTTCCAGCATACTTTTGAACACTAAGCATTTGATTCAAACTACATTTTCCTCTATAGAGTCTTTTCAAAAGATCAACCAAGTAAGAATTTTCATAAAGTGAAAGCATGTACTTTTCACCTTGACTCTTTTTGTAATCATCAAATTCTTTTTGTAAAAGATTGCATTCATTGACATTTGAAATTGATAAGGCACATACACATCCATTAGCATTGTAACTTGAAATAAGTTTTTCATTAGCTTCTTTCAAATTACAAAGTTCAGATTGTAATTCAGCAATTTTGATAACATGCCATTTGAGATTACCTTTTAGCCTATTATTGGTTTGTGCAAGCTTTTGAGCCTCTTCATGCATCTCATGGAAAGCATCAACAATATTATCATATTCAGAGTTTACCTCAGATTCAACACTTGAGAAATCTTCATCATCACTTAATATGGATGTGAAACAAACAATTGCTTCTTCATTCTCACTTGCTGATTCGGAGGTTGTTGAATCATTGTCTTCCCATGCTATATATGCTTTCTTTGGCTTCCCTTCTTTCTTTGTCTTCCTCTCACCTTGTTGCTTCTTTAAAAAGATTGGACATTCAAATTTAATGTGTCCAGGCTTATCACATTCAAAGCAAGTGAAGTTGGTAGAGGTGTTGTTGTCATTTTTCTTGTTGAACTTTGTGAACTTTCTGTTCTTGTTTCTTCTCATGAATTTGCTGAACTTTTTGGCAATTAGATTCATGTTGTCATAAGAACCTCATCTTCTTGATCCTCTTTAGCTCCCCCTAATTCTAACACACTTTTCTCTTTTCTCTCTCCTTGGTATATTTCTCCTATGGTTTCTTCGTTCTTTGGTTGTTGGTTCTCTATTGCTTCTTCATTTGCATGGATTTATAAAGAAAATGGTCCAAGAGGTGCAAGACCAACTCGCCCAAGCGAGTTGGTTAGTTTTGGCTGAAGTAAGGTAGCTCATTAGCCCAGGCCATCTGACTGCTCGCTTGGGCGAATTGCACTATGGAATTATGCACAATTGACTTTTTTACCCTTCATGTTGGCTTGGTTTATGAATCCAACAAATAACCATCGAAACATATCAAATGCATGTATGAATCATTCATATTTAAACAACAAAATTTATAAATGTACAAAGTATAAAACAACTAGAATTGAGACAAGTTTATAAGAAAACTACTGAAATCAAAAGATAAGTGGCATTATAATCCTGAAAATAACTAAAAAATGACACTTATCAACTACCCCCAACCTAGGATCTTGCTTTTCCTCAAACAAAGTATAGAAATAGAACTGCAAATAACATAAGAGATTAAGATCATTCACATTTTATATCTAAAGAACATAAGAGAAAACACTTGATTGACTCGAACAGAGGAAAACCTCTCAAAGGTGTTTAATTCTCCCGTAGGCAAGTGTTTCATTTTCATCTCGATTCCAACGTTGATATGTTATAAATCAATTTTGTAGTTCATTTTTCCCCCATCAAATCAAAGATAGAGTACATAATTATCATGGATCATTAGGACTTTTAGGGTTGGGCCTGGCTTGAAAGAAATCTTGGTTTTTTTGGATATTCAAAAATACCTTGAGAATAGAAGAGCAAACATAAAAACAAGCTATCATCACTTCCTATCTCTTCCATGTTCTACCAAGTTATCAATATTTCCTATACCAACATTCTAATTACCCAACTTATAGAATTTACAACAACTCTATATAGTTTAGAACATAATGTACATTGTTGATACATTTATTTATTCACAAACAACTTGTTTCATTTTTCTTTTTCTTTTACTTTTTCTTTCTTTTGTTTTCTATACAAAAATTTATTCACATGAATAGCCATATTTAAAAATAAAGTATTTACATCACATTAGCCACTAAATGATAGAAGTTCCCAATAAACTCCTTTGCTCTCCTAACCTAAGGTAAGGTAGGAAATTTTATGCTAGGTTAGGGTTCCAATAAAATATCCTGTGTTTGGCTCAAAGGTCTTGCAATAAGTAAAACAATATACATTGGGATAAGCTTCTTGGCCAGTGGCTTAAAATGTACAATAAAGAAAGAATGCCTAAATCATATCCATGCATAATATGCTACGACAATTACAAATTCATGCAAAATCAACAATAGAACATATCAGAGATGAGACTCAATGCAAATTTTGTGGTTGCACATATTCACTAAAGCTCAAGGGTTGTTTCCATGTTCAAATCAAATCAGTGTTTTGAAAGCTGTTCTTTATCAAGTCCATGCAAAAAACATAAAGACTATGTCACAAATTTTTGAAGATCATGGCTGAGGAGCTCAGTCTCTTCCAATAAGATAATCAACAATATCTACCATGTCTTCATCCTCATCTACTCTTCCTCCTCCTTGAAAAATAGGCATGTCCTCAGGCCATGCAATGGTAGCTCCAACAAAACAGATGATACATTCAAAAATATAATTTTCTACTAAAGACTCAAAAGTAAAATTTAGAAATATAATTAAAAAAATATAAGACATAAAACTCAAGTAACACAAATTAAAACAATGTTTTGAAACATAATTAGCTGGACGCCCTTATTATGGCTTAAGCTTCTAGAGATTGGACGACAGTGGTGAGCCAATGGCTTCTATGTATTCCTTCAAAATTTTTACCAGTTTCTTTTCTTCTTCAGAAAGACTAGAATTACTACTTTCAGCTCCAACTTTTTATTCTTGATTCTTCTTTTCCTCTTACAATTCTTCAAAGAAAGATTGGTGGCGAGGAATTTCCTTGAAAGCATCTAGCTGTTGGAGACAATTTGAACTCTTATTTTCTTCACATTCACTCATCTCCTCAAATGCTTCAGTGAATTTTTTCTCTGAACAATCTTTTCTTTGAATCAACCTCTTGGAGTCATAAATTACTTCATCCAAGACATCCACTCTAAAACACTCCCTTGGTTCCTTTGGGTTAACGTGTGTGTTTGCTGAAAAAGGTCCACTTCTATTCTCAGGCAATTGTTTTGCAAGTTGTCCAACTTGAACTTCAAGATTTTTAATGGAAGCCTCAGTGTTCTTCTGATTTGTGATGGACATATGCATAAACTGAGTTAGAGTATCTTCCATTTTTGACATTCTATCAGGCTGAGCTTGTTGTTATTGTGGTGGTGGACTCCTATTTGAAGAACCTTCATAAGAGTTGTTAGAAGGACCTACAAAAGAAAAGTTAGTGGGACCATAATATGCATTATCATTTTGCTGCCTCTAGCCATAAGGTTGATTTGAACCTGGACCATGATTGAATATTTTTAGTTTAATATTTTTCTATTCTTCTTAGCTTATTTGACTTCTCTTGGACTTTTATTTTCTCGCTCCAAGTTAGTTTTTGTCTTAGGCAAACAAGTGGACTTAATTGATAATTGTTGCTTATTTTCGGATTTTTTGCTTACTTGACCTATCTTCATTGTGCAAGACCTAGAGAGCTCTACAAGACTCCAAATGGCAAATAGAAGTAGTCCCTAGAAAGATAAGAAAAAGATCTACAATTTTTTTCAGAGATAAGCCAAGGCCAATTCTGTCATTTTGAGGGTCATTTCAGGCTTGGAAGTCACAAACTCTGCACTTGAGTTTTTGGCTGTGAATTGGTGTAATTAGTAATTAGTTAGATTAGATGGGCTTAATCATGGCCCATCCTTTTCCTATTGACTCAGCCACTATACAATAGTGCAATTAGTTAGTGGATTTTTACACTTCATTTTAGCAAAAAGCAGAATTTGTAGTTTCTTTTAGAAATTTTCAGAATTGAAATCTTTTCTCATTTTCTCTCAACTGTTCTTCATTGTTCTTCACTGTTCTTCATTTTCTTCTTTATTTTCATTTTTGTTCTTCCATTTTCTTGCACTAATTTCATGGGTCTTCCATTGCTGATGATCATGGAAGGCTAAACAATCAATCAATCCAAGGATCCAATCCAAGCAAGGAGAATTTGAGTTCTGGTTTAGTATTTCAATTTCTGTGTGAATGTTCACTTGGTGCATTTTCTGTGATCCACCTTGCTGATATTGATGAGGAAGTTGGCCTATCTATTTTGTTAAGGCCACTATTTGTTGAGTCAAGAGTTTATTTTGAGCTAGAATTGCATTTTGCGTATCCAGCTCCATTATATCTTTCCTTTGAAACAAAGATCAATCATGGTGAGACTGTAACGACCCGCCTTGTAACACCCTGAAATTTTGAGTTGCTGAGTTGGATGTTTGATGCGTGTTATGTTGCTTGATTATTTGATTTATTTTGGTAATTGCTGTTTTGAGTGCTTTTTGTATTGGTATATGTGTTGGTGGATGTTAGGTTAAGTCAAGTTTGCTGGCCTGCGATTGCTATGCATGCACGTAAAGTGGACATGTCTTGTTAGCTGTGTATATAGGCATCAGAGTGCCCAGCGGAAGGGTGTTTCTTTTCTTCTTCATTGTGCCTTTCTCTCATTTTCTCTTTTGACTTACCCACACCCAGAAACCACTCTTTCTCAACCCCTTTGTGTCACCTTCAACCCCCAAGGACCACCGTAGCTACCACAGAACCCCATGCCCAGAGAAACCCGATGACCGGAGCAGAGGTCTTCGACAACCTTTTGAGGTTTGACCGAGAACGGAGGCTGACCTTTTCTTTCTTGGCTTCCTTCAGAGCGCTGTGTTCGGATAAGCTCACACTTCAGAGGATAGTGTTTCAGCACCGCTAAACTATAAGAAGAACTCCTTGTTAGGTAAGGGGAGTTTATTATGTTGATAACAGTCTTAGATACCATAGTTGGGGGCCAGGGAGCCCAACTATGAAGATATCTACATGTCCCTGTTGTGTGTTGTTTTTCCAAAAAAACTATGTCTTTTGATGAATGGGATGTGAAATGTTTATGTTTGATGGTGTCCTTGTGTGAAGCTTTTGATGTTGGAAGAACCCACTGTTCGTGAAGCTGGTGTTCGTTGAAGAGAACTACCAGAACACCTGGTTAGTGGTGTGTTGTGGAGGTACCAGCTGCCGGGTTTGGGTATGCCGGGTAGAGCTTGTTATGTAGTATATATATATATATATGGGACGTGACTCTTAGTAGTCCTTTGTTGGCGGATGTTAATATCCTGGGTTCCTCACCCAGAGTTGTTTCTTTAGAACTGCTGAGCTCAAGTTCTTCTTTGAGAGCTACCGGGTTTCCCTTACTCGGATGAGCTCGTGTCTCTTCTGAGAGAGCTACCGGGTTTCCTTACTCGGATGAGCTCATTTCCTTTCTTTGAGAGAGCTACCAGGTTTCCTCCTCGGTTGAGCTCGTGTCCTTTCTTTGAGAAAGCCTGCCTTGTACCACTCGGTATTCATGACCCGGACAACCTTGCGCAGGTTCATGGTATTAATATAATCAAAAGTCTTACCTGTTGTATCAAGTAAGTGCTGGCTATTTTAATCGATTACAAACACTTATGTAATCGATTGCATAGTCATGAGTCCATCCTCGGTGTTTTATAAAAATCCAAGTTCCGCCCTTGTCTGGGATCTTTACTCGGCGTGTTATAAAATCTAAAGTTTTCGCGCTTGCTCCTTTTTCTTTAAAGGTGTCAAACTCACTTCCTTTCTGTAGAGATACCGGGTCCCTTTCCCTGGTTCGTTTCTTCTCTTGAGAGCTGTTGAGCTCATTCCCTTCCTTTCTTTAAGAGCTGTCGGGTTAGTGACCCCGGGCTCGCTTATTTTCTCTAGTGCTGCATTTTAATCGATTACAAATGCTTATGTAATCGATTGCATAGTGTTGGGTCTGTCCTCAGCACTATATAAATTCCAAGGACCGCCCTTGTATGCCCTTGTCCGACCTTGTTCGGGTTCTTACCTCATAATCATAGTTATTATATCTAGGTGCCAACTTGGACACCCAATGCTTTACACCGGCTTCCTATTCTATGTTGTGTTACTATTGATGTGTATGTAATGAACATATATGATAATGTTGGAACAGTGAAGGTCGATTTATGAGATGATGATATGTGCATTGATACCATGAGGGGGTGCATGAAGAGTTACCCTAGTTAGGAAGGATTTGTTCCTGGCCGGGTCATGCATTGATGATGCCCATGGTTATCGAATGCGGGTGGATATACATAAATACCCATGGGGGTGTATGAAGAGTTACCCTAGCTAGGAAGGATTGCTTCCTAGCCGGGTCATACATTGATGGTGTCATGGTGATATGCTATGTATAGACATGTGAGATGCCGGGACCGGGTGGTTAACCTTGCAAGGACCATGGTCAGTGCATCGATGAGCCCGTGATGGGGCGGCCCATGATTGGGGCGATATGTATGTACATGGGGGGGTGTTGATTTTAAGAAAGGGGAGATTGTTAACTTTAAGGGAATCTGCAAGAAGATGAAAGCAAGAATGAAGGCTTGATGTTTTAGCTTTTTACATGCCCAATCATTTGAAGGCATTTGTAATTTGTCTAAGTGGTTCAAGTGCATTGCCTTGTGATCTTTCATTTGCATTTGCATTCTCATTAACATGCATACATAGTTTTTGATTAAAATCTCAAAGCAATCCAATGATTTCATAAAAAGTTAAGTTCTCATGGCTAAGTCTTTGAAAAATGAAAACTTACTATTTTAATCGATTACACAAGCATTTTAATCGATTATCATCTTCTTGTAATCGATTACATAGTAGTATATGAAAAACATGCATCACTGGAATAATCGATTATTCTGTTATGTAATCTATTATTTTAACTTGTTTGTCATGTGCCTTACTGGTATAATCGATTACCATTTTCAGTAATCGATTACACAGGCGGGGTTCATGTTGTTCATGTTTGAGCTTTACTGGTTTAATCGATTACCAGTCTTATGTAATCGATTATTTCTTCATGCTTCAATAATACTAAGACTGCTTTAATCGATTACGTGTCGGTTTAATCGATTATCTTGTTCACGAAAACATTTCCAGGAAGCTCAAGAACATATTAATCGATTATGTTATATTTTAATCGATTACATATGATTAAATAATCGATTACCTTGTCGTTTTAATAGATTATTGTTAGTTAAATCAGTTTTTTTAAAAGCTCTACGTGACTTGTCTTTATAAATAGACTTGGAGCGAATTGTTCTGAGAGAACTTGAGAATTTGTGTGAATCACTAAAAAGATAGAAAGTGTTTTTTAGAGCCAAAATACTGATTTGTTCTAAGAGTGAAAAACCTCTCATGAGATCAAGAGACTTGAGTCTTTGAAATAAGATTTGAAAGAAAAGAAGAGATTTGAAGAGTTTTGCTTCTGAGCTTTGGTGTGCATTCAACCTGACTGATTGGTAACATCATTCATTCAATCATTTGAAGGATTCATAGGTTGTATCTCTTGAATCTTTCTTTAGAATTTTTTCTGAGTATTAAAAATTCTGTTGGTGTATATCTTTGATTCTTTAAAGTGGTTTTCTAGAGTAGGGTTCGCCAGAGGGAAGAACAAAGAAGGGTTCTCTAGGTCTTGATCTCTTGAAGTCTATAGGGTTTAGATTTCTGCTTCTTTATCTAGTGTTGATAAATGTGATCTTTGTAAACTGCTTGTAAAGATTCTTTGATATAGTAAAAACTCTAGCCTAGTGTGGGTTGGAAGTAACTGGATGTAGCCTCCAAGGTTGAGAGGTGAACCAGTATAAATTGCCTTGTCTCTTATTTCAAATTCTATATATTTCATTGCTTGTCTTTGTGAAATCAAAATATTATCATCAAAGAAACTATTTTTGTCATTGCATGCATATCAAGGATTGATCTTGATTGAAAAAAGATTTCTGGATTTTCAAAAGGTGAACAAGTGATACGATCCAAGATTTTAATTCCGCAATTTGTTTTAGAATATTTTAAATATCATTTTTGAACCAATTCACCCCCCCTCTTGGTTGATTTGCAGTATATTCATTGTGTTTTCAAGGTGTATGACGGATTACCCTAGCCAGGACGGATTTGTTTATGGCTAGGTCATACATTGATGGTGCCCATGTGACATACTACATTTGCATGATGGAAATAGGATGATTGGCTGTAGGGTACCGGGATACTGGGGAGCCACGTCTGTTTGGAACTCCTTCTGACACCCTGGCTGATCACCAACGGGGGGGAGCGGCCTGTGCACGACAGAGTGACCCTGACAAGCTACGGCATCATCTGACCACCGAGATGGACTATTTCCGGGATGGTACCACATTGCATACTGAGAGATGAGTCAGGAGCATGCATCATGCTAGGCATTATAAGTTGACTTGTGGAATGTTGTTGGATGCCTGTTCATGTTGGTTGCATAATGAAATGCTTGGATATTGTGATGTTTGGATTGCCTTCCTTAACTGATGTTATCTATTGCTTGTTGTTTTACATAATAAACTCAACTTTGCTTTGTTGTACCGTGTGGTTTGGTATCTATGATGACCACGAACCGGGTTCGTGTGAGCAAATAGACAACAGTATGTGACTTGGGAGATGACCTCTTTTTGGTTGGAGCCGCCGAGTTGCCGGGATGACGACGGATTAGATCCCTACTAAGAGTTGTGTTTTGATAGTTCACTCTTCGTTGTTTGATCTTTTCTTTCTTTTGAAAACCTTATACATTTCAGACATGGATAATTGTAATTAAAACTAAATTATGCTTTCATATGTACTTATATTACGATGTATTATATACTCGTGTATTTGTGTTTTGCTTCGTGATAATGACTATGTGCTCGCGAAAAATTTATTGCCATTTTCATAATCAAATTAAAGAGATCTTCAATTAAAACAAGTTTTGTTGTGTTTAAGACATAGTGATATAGTAGCGACGAGGCGGGTCGTTACACGCCTCGTCGCTACGATATCACTAACTCTAGATCATGCAATTTCAATTTTTAATGAAAACTCCATTAATTTGATTATGAAAATGGTAGTAAATTTTTTTCGCGATAATACAATTATTATACACACGATACAATTACAAAATTGAATACACATGTATGCATATATTGAACCAATACATATCATTTACATATCAAAACTTAATTTGGTTTTAAATATATTTACACCTGGAATCTTACATGACTGAAAGTTGCTGTCCTCAGCAACAGAGAGAATTCTAAGACTTAACCAAGAATTAACAATCAACACAAACTACATGCTACAATCCTAGAATCATCATGAAGTGTATGATCAATTCAGTCAAAACCTCTATGATACCTTCAAGCCTATGGTAATGTTGTGATTATGTTGAGTAAGAGAGTAA
>QARZ01040850.1:53271-66954 GCA_013407115.1 Glycine latifolia | reverse complement strand
AAGTAGTTTCATTTTATTCACAAACACTTAAAAATAATCTCATACTTCATCATTAGTGCAAGCATAATTTTCAATCATGACAATGCATAGCTTTTCTTTATTAATCTCTTATTTAATACCCTAAACTAGACAATGAGCTCATTACTAGACTTAGGTTGCTCCCGCAGGGTCATGCTCAGCTTAACTGTATCACCCTTTGGTCAATATGTCTTTCTCGCAGGGTTGTGCTCCGCTTAACCGTATCACCCGTTGGGTACCATTAGGTCGTGCTCAGCTTAACACTTTCCATTTTCCAGAATTTTCCATTTATAGAAATAGATAGACTAGAAGCGACATCTTTTATCTCAATGACACCAAAGATAGGGGTATTAAACATCCTTCAGGTATTATCTTGCTTTAGTCTTTCCCTCAAGGTCGTGCTCGGCTTAACCGTATCACCTTTGGGCACCATCAGGGTCGTGCGCAGCTTACCTGTATCACCCTTTAGGTCTTATCTTTTTATCTTTCTTAATGCACATGATATGCACAATGACATGCAAATCTAAATAACTCATGTCATGCAATTATGCCACAAAACATCAAGATTTCATCATCATACAAAAACACTTTTCAAGAACATCATAACAACAAGATTTCTCACCACATATGATTCGGTTCTTCCTATAACCTGTGCTAATCTACAAGTCATTAAATTCCCATCTTTTAGTATGTTAAAATAGACTTCCTAAGCTTTCTAAAAAGGTATCACATGCTTCAATTGGAGTTCTAAAACTCTAGCTATAGCATTTTAATAACAACACTTTAAGGCTGCTAGCAAGCTCAAAATTCTATACTGACATCTCTTAGTGTTTTTGTAACTCCAAGCAGTAGACAATCTAGATTTAGCTGAATTTTTTATATGTTATATTTAACATCTAGATATTTAATTCCATATATCATACACCTTATTTGGATAAGAAATGACAGAGAAATAAATGTTTTAAAACGGATGGCAGTGGTTGTTTTGAGTGTGCACAATTTTGGATAGCTTGGGTTTAAATAAGGTGCAGATTTGTTTTCAATCAAGGGGTATTTTTATAGTAGAAAATTTAGTTAGGATGTAAAATGATTAGTTAGGATGTAATCTAGTTAGTCCTTGGTTTGGTTCTAATGCAACCAAGTAATCATGGCTCAAAGATATTACCTTGGATTTTTGTCTTGATTCATTAATGCACCTTATCACTAAATAAAGTGAAGATTCTCCTTATTTATGGCTGTCCCAACGTGGAATGCTTGCTGGACATGCTAGATTCTTATTTGTTTTATACATGGCTACACAATTGGATTAAGTATACCAATTCTACGTGCACACACACATGATTTTGCACTTCCATTTCAATTATTTTGCTCCAATTCTCACGTATCATGAATGCTTTGGCTTATGTTTTTGTTTCTTTTAATTTAAACCAAGTATACTTCATGTAGTTTTCAAATTGATGTGATAGTTACTAATGTGTCATTACCTATTAATTTCCTTTGGTCATCCATCTAGAATCTTAAGCTTTTATCCCATATTTCACATGGCTAGATTACTAAAATTTTGTTTCTTTCCTTAAGTTAACTAATCATGACTAAATCTATTCTAAGCATGTCTAAGCTTGCCACTCGGGTCCCTTAGCTTCTATCATATCCTCCTTGTATTACACACATGTGTTCCTCATGATCTAAAACTCTAACTTATGATAGCTTAAGATACTAATCATAAATTTTTGGTCAATCTAGGTACTCCTAGATTTCTTGTGATTTTTATCTGTTACTAAGGGTAATTTGGTAATTTTCCATTCTAGGGCATTTCTGTAATTTTCTCTTCAAGCTTCTACAAAAATATCCAAGGGTGTGTTGGTAATTTAACCTCAAGGGCATTTTGGTAATTTGTTACTCATTTCAGGGGTATTATTCTAATTTTCACTTCAAAATATCTAAGGGTATTTTGGTAATTTTCCTCTTCAAGGAAAGGGTAATATGGTCAATCTTTTTAAAACATTTTTGTAATGTCTCTTTTTTATCTCTAATTGACATTTAAATTTTTGGGATGTTACAGAACTTGCCCAAGGGAGTTGGTTACTTCTGCCTAAGTAAGGTGGCTCATTAGCTGTTGCGCGATTTATGCGAATATGTTTACGGCAAGTGCACCGATCGTTTAACAAGTAATAAAGTGTAAGTAAAGTATCGTCTCCACAGGGATTGGAAAGATTTCGCAATAATTATAAAGATCATAATCGAACAAGAAAAAGAAAAAAATACGCAACAGTAGTTGGATGCTTGTGTTGAATTGAGGAAGAAAATTTAACAAAACAGTAAATTTAAAATCGAAAGATTACCAATGAGAAATAATTGTGGTCAGGCACAATCCCGTATAAGTATTACCTCCTTCAATTGACTGATTATTTTATCTTGAAGTTTACATAAGATCAATCTCTCCTATATTCGTAAATCCTAGAACTACTAGAGTCATAACCAGCGATTCAACCTTTTAATTCGATCGAGAACCCTAACCTTCTAGCGATTCTGTCAAACTAAGAATTCAGAGAACAAATCTTATGGGTTCGTGTTATGTTTACTCGGAGAATAAGTCTTTTCTATTTTAGTTAATCCCTAATGTCTTAGTTAATTAACCCTTTAAACTGAGTTTGTAACCTAATATCTTAGCGAAACTAATCAGTTCAAGCAATTAAAGAACATATTATAACCTCCGCACTCATGCATCCCTATGTCTAGGTGAAGAACAAGTGTTAATCTTAACAGGTCAGATATTACAATTCCAACGTGTCCATTGCGAAGTATAACTCTCAATACTCATTCAGAGTGATCAATTCTAAACGAAATTATAATTAAACACAGAAAAGAATTAAAATAAACAAAACATATGCATTCAATACCAGTCAATTTACAGAGGGAAACTCATAAGTTCATGGCCTTTCCACAACAAGATGATTAGCTAGCCATAGGCCTCAAGAACATCAAAGAAATTGGATGAGACATGATTCTGCAGAACTTTGACTCCGATCTTGATTCCTAGGTTTTGCCTTTAATAAAACTCTCTAATCTATGTGTAATTGTATCTCCTAAGCTAGGTCTCTGTGAGTGTGTCTAATAATCCAGAAAACACTCATATTTATCGAGTATTTTAATTACAGTAACAAAGCAAAAACCTTCTGCATAATTTCGAAGCAAATATTCATTAATTAAGGAAAGAAATCATAACCACGCGGCTCGCGCGCGATACCACGCGACTCGCGTGGTCTTACAGAATGTAATGGCGCGACGCGCGTGAATGTTGACGTGCCTCGCGTGGATGGTCAGAGCTGAAATGGCTTAAATCTGGAGTTCTCACGCGGTTCACTTGAAGAATGGCGCGACGCGCGTGACGTTGCAGATCTTGTTTCTTTCTTTATTTGCTTTGAATTCCCTCTTTTTGGCCTGCAAACACTTAAATGGTATTAAAATGCTTTTATAATGCAAAATACTAAATATGACTAGTTTTTAGAACTATTTACTAACTATTTAATAAAAATATGACCTAAAACTAATCTATAATTAAGATGTGTTTGCAACACATCATTAGCCCATGTGAGCTTATTGCTAGCCTAGGCGAATTGCACTTTGGAATTCTGCAAGATTGACTTATTTGCCTTTCATCTTGGCCTGGTTTGTGAATCCGATAAATAACCATCGAAACATATCAAATGCATGAATGAATCTTTCATATTTAAACAACAAAATTTATAAATGTACAAAATATAAAACAACTAGAATTAAGACAAGTTTATAAGAAAACTATTGAAATCAAAAGATAAGTGTTATCATTATAATCCCAAAAATAACTAAAATATGGCACTAATCAACTACCCCCAACCTAAAAACTTGCTTGTCCTCAGTAAAAGTATAGAAATAGAACTATGAATAACATAAGTTTAACCAAACATACTTCAATACTTATACACCAAAACTATGAACATGATTTGTAAAGAATCAACCTCCAAAGTGATCAGAACAACATTTTCAAACACTTAAAAATGAGAAATGAAGACACAAAAGATGAAATTTGCAAAACCAAATGATATTAAGATTGAAAACAGTATGAACAACACACAAACCAAGAGGAGGTGTAACGACCCGTCTCGTCGCTATGATATCACTACTCTAAACTTATAATTTTCAATCATTAATGAAAACTCTATTAATTTGATTATGAAAATGAGAGTAAATTTTTCGCGATACTACACTCACCAGACATCGCAAAATATGTAATTAAATAAATATACATATATCATTGAACCATTATATGTCATTCACATGTCAGAACCTAGTTTAGTTTTTACATATATTTAAGCCTGGAATTTACATGCCCAACCAAAAAAAGTCAAGGAACCAACTAAGAAAGAGTTGATAACAAAACACAACTCTTTTACAAAATGAATTCCAACGTTACCACGTCGGCTTGGCGGCTCCAACAAAAGGATCTCTCTCCAGTATTACCTATCGCTGCTTATCTGTTCCCATGAACAAAGTTTCACGATCATCACAAGTACCAACCACACAGTACAACATTGCAAGATTGAGTTTATGATGCATGTCTAAACCCATTAGACAAGAATTTCATAAATCTATCTTGCATTGAAACCTAATCTTCAAGCAAATTTCAAGAACACAAACTTTCAGCTTTCACGTGAACATGGCTGAAGCTTTCTTTAATGGACAACAATGGAAGATGGAAGAAAGGTTAGGGATGAAGATGGATGGCACCATGGAAAAGCTTTCCAATAAGCCTAGGAAGAATTGCCACAATAGCATGAAGCCATTGATAAGAAACAAGAGGTTCTTGCACAAGAACAAAGAGAAAACTCTCACACAAATTTCAGATTTGCATTCAATGATCAAAAGATGTTTACAACAGTTTTAGAGACAGCTTATATAAGCACTAAATTACAAGCTAAATGCAAGGAAAATTACAATGAAATGAAGCTTGTAATGCACACTTAATGAAGCCTAAATGCAAGCTAAATAAAGCTTGTGTGCAAGCTTCCCTAAGGACTCTTGGCTGACCCTAAACTCGTGTAAATATGCAGTATTTTCAGCCTTGAGGTGCAGTTTTCAGGTTCTAAGTGCATCCCCTAGGTGCTACAAAAATTACACACAAGTGTACCTACAAAGCTTTACACAAATGCACTAAGAGCCTTTTTATTTGTAACTATTTTTGCTACTAACAAGTGCTGAAATTTATTGAATTCAATTGAACTTGAGACTTCAAAATTCAGCCCTTGTTATCCTTGAGTTGGTGTGCTTCTTCATGCTTGTCCAAATTGGCTTGGATGTGATCTTTAAGTGCTTGAGTTCTAGCTTTTGCCATTGGTCCTTCTAGACCTTTACCTTGCAATTGAACTCCATCGGCTTATTATACAAGATCAATAGGCATCAGATACAATGATTAGCAAGAAAACAATAATGATAACCACAATCATTCTCAATAATCAATCAATCAGTTCAACACACACTCAACAAACTAGTCATCAACTTTTTCCACAATTCAAATCAATTATGCTAGAATGATGCATGCACCTGACTCAACTCTTATAATGCAATGTGGTATCATTCTTCAGGAAATAGCCTAAGCATGCCCACATGACACTCCAACTTGAGAAAATGATACAGTAGCTCATTAAAGTCACCCTGTCGTGCACAGGCCGCTCCCTCCCATGGTGATCAACCAGAGTCAGAAGGGAGTTCCAAACAGAGTGATATGCCTCCAAGTACCCGCGGTACTTACTGCTACCATTCTATTTTCATGCAATTATGAAGTATGAAACATGGGCACCATCAATGCACTGATCGTGGATAGAGACCGGAATTCTAAGCAATCCTTTTTTCCTCCTTTCTAGGGAAGCTTAAAATTCGTAAACTCTTCCTCGCAAGGATATCCAATAAGTCATGCACCCCCCATGTACATACATAACATACAAAGATGAGCTCATTAATGCATTGACCGTGGATAGAGACCAAAATTCTAAGCAATCCCTTTCTTTCTTCAAGAATGCTTAAAATTCATAAACTCTTTCCCACAGGGATATCCAACAAGTCACTGCACCCCTCATGTACAACATACATCCATCATGATGACAACATCAACATTAACATCATCTCTCATCTATGTGATCATCAACATCAATATTATCTCAATCTCAATATCATCAACAACATCAATATCATTTCATTTCAACATCATCATCATAAACATCAATATCATATTAATATAATCATCAACATAATCTCATTTGAATATCATCATCAACATCACAAACCTCATTCATTCACAATCCATATTAACACGAGACTGGTATTTTAGGAAAATTTTAAATTAAAGAGGAGGACTACAATATAGAACACACACTCTTATGCCGTTTAAAAATTTAATAAAGAATTTAAATAGGAGAACATATTATAAAATTTTGGGCAGAGTCTCCTCTGTGATTAAGACTTTTTCCAAAAAAATCCAATCACTACAACAACAACATCATTAATAGTTTTATCCATCAATAACAAATTTGTCACATACCATTAGTTAAAAACACAATTTTTCTTGAAAACCAGCACACAACAGGGACAAGCATACATCTCCATAATTGGGTTCTCTGACCCCCAACTATGGCATCAAAAACTGTAACCAAACAATAAACTCCCCTTACCTATCTATCTCCCTCTGTTAGCTCCTAGTAGCATCATTTTGATATCTCTCAAGTTCATGTGCTTTGGCCCAAACACAGAGCTCTATATACCAAATCACAGATAATTTAGTATAGATTTTAAAGACAAGCTTAATATTAACATTCGGGATCAAATACCCACTCAAATTTAAAAAGGGGATAAATGGTGTTTTGAAAGTCCACATCAAAAGGATATCATTTTGAAATTCCGATCGCACCAATGTGACCGGGGCTCAACAAAGGTCACAAAAATGACATCAATATTATAAAAAGGGTTTTTTCTAAGGAAGTGTAAAAACATCGAATAATGGTACCCAAATCACAAGAGATACCAAGAGAGGCTTCAGACTAGCTAGGAGAAGTCATAGAAAACACGGTTACCTCAAAGAAACCACGAAGGGAGGCTTGGAGGCTCCGCTCTCTACCAAATCATCGAGTTGAATTTTGAAGATTTCACTCCGATTAAAGTGTTCCTCTCCATGAAGTGGTTCAACAGCAAGAAACGACAACTCTTGGCGATCATCGGTGGCCGTGGCTGGTGAAAGAGGAGGGGGAGGGGTTGGGTGGCTGTTTTGAAGAAGAAGGAAGCATAATTCTTGTGTTTTGACGTTGCTGCACCACTTATAGCCAACTTTACTTGCCAAGGCAAGTAAAAATTCGTCTGGGCGAGCTTACCCAAATTTTGAAATTTCACTACTTCTGTGAAAAATTAATATCTCACGCTCCAGAGTTATTTTGAAAATCCAAACGGTCAAGATTTACAGAAGTTATTGAAGGCAATCCAATAGTTAACCATCCAGAATTGTGATTTTACCAAAATAGGTTTTGGGTCAAACTCGGAATCACTCATTTCCAACACCAATCAATCAAACTCCACCTAACCTAACATCCACACCAAACAGTTGCATAAGGATAATTGACACACCAATACAACTAATCTAAACTTAAAAACAATATGAACACACACAATAACAAAGAGGGGGGTGAATTGGTTTATACTTGGCCTTTTAAAACTTAAAAGAATCAGAGTAATATGATATTTATCACAATGAAACCAAGAAAGCTTCAATCAATCAAAATTACACAGCTCAAGAAAATAATTACAAAAACTTTCACTTGTTAAGTAATAAAGATTTCACCAAAAAATCATAGATTGAGATAGCAAGAAGAGATGAAAGAAAGTAATCAACACAATAACTTATACTAGTTCACCTCTCAACAAGAGAAGCTACATCCAGTTTCTTCTAATCAAAACTTGATTAGAGTTGCACTATTCACAAAATTCAGTTCTTACAAGCTTACAACAATCACCCTTAATCAACCCTAGATTAAGAAAAAAAATCTAAAATCCTTTTAGAATCCTAGTCACTAAGACAAAGAGAAACCCTTCTCTTCTCTTCTCTTCCTAAGAACCGTACTCTAGAAAAGCTTTAAGAAACTTTTGTAATAGTTACAAATAACTAGAAATTCTAAAATGAATTTACAAGAAAATTTAATGGAGAGAGACAACCTGATGATCCAATGAATATGATTTACCAATCAGGTTTGAAAACAAGTTTCAGAACTTCTTCTTTAAAACAAATTCAATCGATAAAATGTTCTTCAGCTTTTTGGAAAAGATATATGAGCAAAGTAATCGATTAATTCGTCTTGTAATCGATTACTACAGGGATTCTCCTTTTCATAAATGTGCTTAGTAATCGATTACGGATAAATGGTAATCGATTAACACAATCGGGTCTTGTTTTATGTTTACACAGTGTAATCGATTAATTAATGCCTATAATCGATTGTTTTGTTCTTAATGACTCAAGTAATAGATTACCAAATTGTGGTAATCGATTAAAGCAGCGTAATTTTGGTTTTTCCAAAAACTTAAACCATGAGCACTTTGGCTTTTATGCTATCATGAATGTTTTAAGTTTTTTGAAAAGATATGTACTTTTTATAAAACCATGAATGCAAGCCAATGAATGATGTTTATGCAATGCAATGGATCATAGGATGAATAATCTCACACATCAAAGGATTACAAATGCCTTCAGTTGAATGGCATATAAAAGCTAAACCTAACCAGGCAAAGAGCCTCAGCATACATCTTGATCCTCTTTAAGCCCCCTTTGTATCTAACAATCTCCCCCTTTTTGGCTTTGATCATGCCGAACTTCAATTGAACATGTTGAACCTTAATGTTCTTTAAAAGGAGTTGATCTTCAGGAGCTTATACTTGATATCTGAGAATCAAATCAACTTTTTGTCAAGAACAAATGTCAATAATACTTTCATAAACAATTTACATTCATAGGTATGTATATGCTCCCCCTATCTTAGGTTTCTCCCCCTTTTGGCTTATCAAAGACAAAAAGAATATGAGATAAGGAAGGAAAATACAATAACCATAAAAGGGAATTTTATTTATTAATCATTAAGTGCAGTACAAAAACATACAAACTAAAAAAGATACAACAACCATAAAAACAGAAACACCATAAGCAGACAATTACAGCAAACTATACTAGAGAATGTCAGAATCTGTGAGAGCCATCCTAGTCTCTATGTTTCTAGCCTAGAGGTAATTTCTTCTAAGGAAGAATTTGTTTCAGCTCTATGCTCATGATGCAGAGCTAGCATAACATCCAACTTTTGAATCATTAAGGATTCAAAAGGTGTCCATTGTTGTTGTGCAAGACCAACTCCAGCATCCTCTTCCTCTTCAGCATCTTTACCTTCATCAGCTCCTTCTTGTTGAGCTTGTTCTCCAGCCATTAGCCACCCATTGGGTGTCTTTATCAAGCCCAGCTTGTTGAGGTGCTTTCCAGTGATGAGGTTGGTGATGTTTATGGTGTTGTCTACTAACTCATTAGAGACATCAATCTTAAAATAGTCTATAAACCTGAAATTAACACAGCATATGGAAATTGATAGTTGATTAACCTAGCAGATTTCAGCATTGTCTCCACATAAACAAGAACCCTGTTAATCTGAGTTGAAGTCTTCATACCATGCACCAGTTGCAAACCATCATCTGTGATTTGTGCATGCTTCGTGGACCTAGGGGTGAGAACATAGGTGATAATGTAATGTGTAATGACCCACCTCGTCACTACGATATCACTAACTCTTAACCGTGCATATCTCAATTTTAATAAAAACTTTATTAATTTGATTATGAAAATGGTAGTAAATTTTTCACGATAATACAATTATCATACACATATTATAGTTACATAATTAAATACCTATGTACATATATATTAAATCAGTACATGTCATCAACATGTTAGAACTTCCTTTAGTTTTACATGTATATACATCTGAAATTACATTTATAACAAAAAGCCAAAGAACTAACTAAGAAAGAGTTTATTAACAAAACATAACTCTTTCTCCAAAAAAGAAATCAAACATCATCACGTCGGCTTGGCGACTCCAACCAAAAGAAGATCTTCCTCCAAGGTCACCTACTGCTACTCATTTCCTCACATGAATGAAAGTTCACGATCATCACAGGTACCAACCACACGGTACAACAAATGCAAGGGTGAGTTTATTATATAAAACCAACAAACATTAAATAGCAGCAATTGGGAAGGAAACAACATTAGCCACCACAATCATTAACAAAAATCCATGATTCCAATACACACTCAACAAACCAATCATCCAATGCATTTCACAACTCAAAAAATCATGCATAGAATGATGCATGCACCTGACTCATCTATCAGCATGCAATGTGGTACCATATCCCAGAAATAGCCTCTCATAGGAAAAATGATTCACCGCCTATCAGGGCCACCCTGTCGTGCACTGGCCATTCTCCCCCCCCCCCCGGTGACCAGCCAGCATCGCTAGGGAATTCCAAACCTGATGACCCCTTAGTACCTGTGTTTTCAGCCCACTGAAACCCACAGGTATGTGCATGCCTTCATTCTATTTCCATCCATGCACATGAAGTATGAAACATGGGCATTATCAATGCATGACCCGGCTAGGAACAAATCCTTCCTCGCAAGGGTAACCCGTCATGCACCCCCCATGTACATACATAACACACCAATGTGGGCTCATCGATTTACTGACCGTGGCTAGGAACAAATCCATCCTTGCAAGGGTAACCAACCGGTCATTGCACCCCACATGCACATACACAACCTACAACCATGGGCACCATCAATGTATGACCTAGCTAGGAACAAAGGGTAACCTGTCATACACCCCCCATGGATATCCATGTATATCCATACATAATGACACTGTCCACATCAACATTATCTCTCATCAATGTCATTATCAACCTCAACATCATATCATCTTAATATCATCATCATGCATATCAATATTATCTCATTTCAACATCATCAACCACATCAACATTATCTCATTTGAACATCATCAACTACATCAATGGCATCTCAATTTCAATATCATCAACGACATCACAAGCAATCACATTTCACATCTATACATAATACATATGCCTGAGACTCACATTCCCTAGGTCTTCAGACAACCCAAATTTCATACATTCACAAGACTGATATTTTTAGGAAAATTCTAAATTAAAGAAGAGGTCTACAATATAGAAAACACACTCTTATGCCCATTTAAAGATTTAATAAAGAATTAAATAGGAAACATATTATAAAATTTCGTGCAGAGTCTCCTCTATAATTAAGACTTTTCCCAAAAATTCAATCATTACAACAACAATATTATTCACAGTTTATCCATCAACAAGCCAATTCATCGCATCCCATTAGTTAAAAACACAGTTTTTCTTGAAAACGAGCACACACAGGAACAAACACCACATAAATCATAAATACATCGCATCCCATTAGTTAAAAACGTAGTTTTTCTTGAAAACCAGCATACAGCAAGGAAATGTAGATATCCTCATAATTGGATTCCCTAGCCCCCAACTATGGTATCTAAATTTAACATAATAAACTCCCCTTACCTAACCAGGAGTTCTCCCTATTACAGCCTAACGGTGTTGTTTCGCGATCCTTCAAATATGCGTGCTTGTCCGAACACATAGTTCTACATACCAAATTAAAGATAATTTAGTATAGATTTCCAAGGTAAGATCAATATTAACATTTGGGGTCAAATACCCACTCAAATGGAAAAGGGGCTAAATAGTGTTTTGGGAGTTCACATCAAAAGACATCATTTTGAAATTCTGATCACACAAATGTGACCGGGGTTCAACAAGGATCACAGAAATGATATCAACTTCACAAAAAGGAGGCTTTTACAACATCTCATTTTTAAAGGGTTTTCAAAGGATGTGTAAAACTCCCAACAACGGTACCCAAAACACAAGAGACACTAAAAGAAGCTTAAATTAGCTAGAAGAAGACAAAGGAAACTAAGATTACCTCAAGGAAACCAAGAAAGGAGGATTGGAGGCTCTATTCTCTACCAAAATTTCAAGAAGAGTTTTGAAGATTTTGTTCTGATTAAAGGGTTTCTCTCCATGCAGTCGTCTCGTGGCATGCAACGACGGCCCGTGGTGGTCACCGATGGCCTTGGGTGGTGGAGGGTGATGGTGGGAGGTTGGGGGAAGGTTTGGGAAAGGCAAAAACCTCCATTTTCGTAATTGTGGCTGCTGGTACGTATTTATCACCACTTTGACTCGCTAAGGCGAGCAAAAATGCCTGCAAAATTCGCCTGGACGAGCTGACCAAATTTTAAAATTTTTGCTTCTATGATAAAATTAATTTCTCACTTTCTAGATATTATTTTTACAATCCCAACGGTCAAACGTTACATATGTGGGTTAGGAACCAACCTTGAAATTTTGAAGATGATCCAACAGTTAACCAATCCCTAATGGGAATTTTACTAAAATAGGTTTTTGGGTCAACTCGAAATTACACATTTTCAATGCAGCTCAAACAACTCCACATAACTTGACATCTATACCAAGCAATTGTGCATGGATAATTCACATAACATTTCAATTAATCCTAATTAATAAAGTAATCAAATTATACAAAGAATACATCACACATATATTTTAAGTTATCGAAATTTCAGGGTGTTACAACTCTCCCACCCTTTTAGAAATTTCGTCCCCGAAATTTACCTGACTCAAACAAAGTTGGATAGGCCTCTCGTGTAACACCCTGAGATTTCATGTTGCTGAGTTGGATGCTTAGTGTGTGTTATGTTGCTTGATTATTTGATTTATTTTGGTGATTGCTGTTTTGAGTGCTTTTTGTATTGGTATGTGTGTTGGTGGATGATAGGCTAAGTCAACTTTGTTGGCCTACGGTTGCTGTGCATGCACGTAAAGTGGACATGTTTTGTCAGCTATGTATATAGGCATCAGAGTGCCCAGCAGAAGCGTGCTCTTCTTTTCTTTTTCTATGCGTTTTCTCTCCTTTTCTCTCTAAACTTACCCATACCTAGAAACCACTCTTTCTCAACCCCTCTGTGTCACCTTTAACCCCCAAGAACCACCGTAGCTTGCAACGGAACCCCTGCGCCCAGAGAAACCCCATGACCAGAGACTGACCTTTTCTTTCTTGGCTTCCTTCAGAGCACTACATTTGGATAAGCTCACGCTTCAGAGGATAGTGTTTCAGCATCGCTAGACTGTAAGAAAAACTCTTGGTTAGGTAAGGAGAGTTTATTATGTTGATAAAAATCTTAGATACCATAGTTGGGGGCCAGGGAGTCCAACTATGAAGATGTTTGCATGTCCCTATTGTATGCTATTTTTCCAGAAAAGATTTGTCTGTTGATGCATGGGATGTTTATGTTTGTGTTTGATGGTGCCCTGGTGTGAAGTTTTGATGTTGGAAGAATGCACTGTTTGTGAATCTGGTGTTCGTTGAAGAGAACTACTAGAACACCTGGTTATGGTGTGTTGTAGAGGTACCGACTGCCGGGTTTAGGTATGCCGGGTAGAGCCTATTGTGTAGTATAC
>QARZ01040850.1:43247-53261 GCA_013407115.1 Glycine latifolia | reverse complement strand
ATATATATATATATATATATATATATATATATATATATATATATATATAGGACGTGACTCTTAGTCCTTTGTTGGCGGATGTCGATATCCCGGGTTCCTCACCCGGGGTTGTTTCTTTAGAGCTGATGAGCTCGTGCTTCTTCTGAGAGAGAGCTACCGGGTTTCCTTACTCGGATGAGCTCGTGTCTTTTCTGAGAGAGCTACCGGGTTTCCTTACTTTGATGAGCTCGTGTCTCTTATTAGAGAGCTATTGGGTTCCCTTACTCGGATGAGCTCGTGTTTCTTCTGAGAGAGCTTTCGGGTTTTGTTACTCGGGTGAACTTGTGACCCGGACAACCTTGCGTAGGTTCACGGTATTTATATAATCAAAAGCATTACCTGTTGTATCAAGTAAGTGCTGGCTATTTTAATAGATTACAAACACTTATGTAATCGATTGCATAAGAGATGAGTCCGTCCTCGGTATTTATAAGAAAATCCAAGTTCCGCCCTTGTCCGGGATCCTTACTCGGTAGGGTATAGAACTCTAAAGGTTCCGCGCTTGCTTCTTTTCTTTAAAGGTCTTGAACTCGCTTCCTTTTTGTAGAGATATCGAGCCCCTTTCCCGGGTTCATTTCTCCTCTTGAGAGCTGCTGAGCTTTTTCCTTTCCTTAAGAGTTACCAGGTTAGTGACCCCGAGCTCGTTCGTTTTCTCTAAGTGCTGTGTTTTTAATCGATTATGAACGCTTATGTAATCGATTGCATAGTGCGGGGTCCGTCCTTGGTATTTTATAAAATCCAAGGTCCGACCTTGATGGATTCCAACACATGAATGCTTGATTAGGATCATTTCCAGATAGCATACTTCAAGACTCCATGGAAATGGGTTTGCACCTCAAATATAAAAATGGATAAGGTTAAGGGATGATTAAGCAATGACGCCACAGTCCACAAAGGAATGATAAGACAAGGAGGATTCGCCACAAAGGAAAGCTTCCTTGATAAGAATCAATTTGGTTTCAATCAAGAACCAACAAGAGGCTAAACTCTCAATTCAAGTAAATGCTTAATTTCTATTCTTCAAAAGTTCCCAAAAATGGAAAAGTATCAGTATTTATATGGCTAGGCCTCTAATAAACACCTACAGACGTAATTTTAGGCCCATTTGCGGAAAATATTAAGGTCCAATACAAAATAACAGAAATACATAGACGTATCCCAGACAGCTCGGACAAGCTTGAACATTTTGGATAAACATCTCGTCCAACCACATCTCGGGACAACTCGGACAAGATTGACATCCCGACCAACTCGGACAAGCTCAGACATCCCGGTCAAGCTCGCACATCCCAGACAGCTCAGTCATCTCAGACAGCTTGGCTAAGCACATCCAGTCTACGCACATTTCGAACATCCCAGACAAGCTTGGACGAGCCCGGACAGTTTGGGCATCCCGGACAGCTTGGACAAGCTCAAACATTCTGGACAGCTCGAACATCTTGGATAAGCACCTCTTGTCTAAGCGCATCCCGGATTCAGCAACTCGGCAACTCATCTATGCATATCCCGTCATTCCAGCTATCGTCCTTGTATAGGTAACATTTGTTTATTATGCATCCCGGCTTCAACAACCCGGCACGTGGTTATTATGCATCCCGGATTCAGCAACCCGGCCTCCCAGCACTAGCTTGTGTAATCGATTACAGAAACATTGTAATCGATTAATACAGACAACACTTGCTTATTACAACAGACAAGGTTTTTTACTTGATCTTGAATAGCTTGTGTTCTGGCTCTTGTCATGGGTCCTTCAAAGCTCACCAAAGGAAGTGCTTCAAGCTCTCCTTCTAGACCTTTGGTTTGATCCTTAGATAGCCCTCTATCAGACTTTGTCTGCCCTCATCCGACCTTGTTCGGGTTCTTACCTCCTAATCAAAGTTATTATATCTAAGTGCCAACCCGGACATCGATACTTTACATCGGCTCACTAGTTTATGTTGTGCTTATGATTGGCATGAGATTATAATATAATGTTGAGGTCAGTGTATGTGATGAATTAAGATGATGATATGTGCATTGATACCATGGGGGGTGCATGACGAGTTACCTAGCCAGGACGGTTGGTTCCAGGCTGGGTCATGCATTGATAGTGCCCATGGTTATCAAATGTGGGTGGATATACACAGATACCCATGGGGGTGTATGGCGGATTACCTAGCTTGGAAAGATGTGTTCCTGATCGAGCCATACATTGATGGTGCCGTGATGATATGCTATGTATAGACAGGTGAGATGCTGGGACTGGGTGGTGAACATTGCAAGGACCACGGTCAGTGTATCGATGAGCTCATGATTGGGGCGGTATGTATGTACATGAGGGGTGTATGGCGGATTACCTAGCTTGGAAAGATTTGTTCCTTGCCGGGCCATACATTGATGGTACCCATGTGACATACTACATTTGCATGACGGAAATAGGATGATTAGTTGTAAGGTACCGGGATACTGGGGGACCACATCTGTTTGGAACTCCTTCTGACACTCAGGGCTGATCACCACTTAGGGGGAGCAACCTATGCACGACAAAGTTACCCTGACAAGCTACTGCATCATCTGACCATAGGGATGGCCTATTTCCGGGATGGTACCACATTGCATGCTGAGAGATGAGTCAGGAGTATGCATCATGCTAGGCATTATGAGTTGACTTGTGGAATGTTGTTGGATGCCTGTTCATGTTGGCTTCGTGATGAAATGCTTGGATATTGTGGTGATGTTGTGATGTTTGGATTGCCTTACTTAACTGATGTTATCTAATGCTTGTTGTTTTACATGATAAACTCAAATTTGCTTTGTTGTACCGTGCGGTTTTGTACCTGTGATGATCACGAACCATGTTCGTGTGAGCAGATGGACAGCAGTAGGTGACTGGGGAGATGATCTCTTTTTGGTTGGAGCCACCGAGTTGCCGAGATGACGACGGATTAGATCCCGGCTAAGAGTTTTGTTTGAATAGTTCACTCTCGTTGTCTGATCTTTTGATTCTTTCGAAAAACTTATACATTTCAGACATGGATAATTGTAATTACAACTAAATTATGCTTTCATATGTACTTGTATTTACGATGTATTATATACTCATGTGTTCGTGTTTTGCTCCGTGGTAATGACTATGTGTTCGTGAAAAATTTATTGTCATTTTCATAATCAAATTAAAGAGATCTTCAATTAAAACAAGTTTTGCAATGATTAAGAGTTAGTGATACAGTAGCGACGAGGCGGGTCGTTACATCTCGAATCTGACTCTCCACTTCCCATGTCGCATCCTCTGTTGATGTAACTCCCCAGCTCACCTTGACCAAAGGAATTTCTTTCCCTCTTAGGTGCTTCGTTCGTTGATCATCGATTCTCAAAGGCAATGTTACATATGTCAAGTTTCCTTTACTTGAACATCATCTAACTCGACCACATGAGAAGGATCATGGACATACTTATGGAGTTTGGACACATGTAATACATTATAAAGATTAGAAAAGGACGGAGGTAATGTAATTTGATATGCTATAAGGCCGACTCTTTTGAGAACTTGGAAAGGACCAATAAAATGAGGTGTGAGTTTTCGGGATTTAAAGGCTCGACCAACCCCGGTCCATGGAGTGATTCTCAAGAATACATGATCACCAATCTCAAATTCTAGGTCTTTCTCCTCTTATCCTGGTAACTCTTCTGCCTACTCTGAGTAGTTCTCATTCTCTCTTGGATCAACTTGGCCTTCTCAGTGGTTTGTTGTACCACTTCAGGTCCTAACATGAGGTTCTCTCAAGGTTCTAGCCAACACAAGGGTGTCCTACACCTCCTACCATACAGAGCTTCATAGGGAGCCATGTCAATGGTAGAATGAAAACTATTGTTATAGGTAAACTCTATCAACGGCATAAAACTCTCCCAACTGCCCTTTTGTTCTAAAACATATGCCCTCAAAAGGTCCTCTAAAGACTGAATGGTTCATTTAGTTTGACCATCAGTTTGAGGGTGATATGCTGAACTTAGCCTAAGCTTGGTTCCCAGAGCTTTGTTCAAACTCTCCCAAAATCTAGAGGTAAATCTAGGATCTGTAACACCCTGAAATTTCGGTAACTTAAAATATGTGTGATGTATTCCTTGTATGATTTGATTAATTTATTAATTAGGATTATTTTAAATGTTATGTGAATTATCCATGTGTCATTGCTTGGTGTAAATGTCAAGTATGTAGAGTTTGTTCGAGCTGTGTTGTAATTGAGCGATTCCGAGTTTGACCCAAAAACCTGTTTTATTAAAATCATTATTATGGATTGGTTAACCGTTGGATCATGCTTCAAATTTAAATATAGCTTCATAACCCATATATATAACTTTTCACCGTTGGGTTTGTCAATATAATATCAGGAACATGAGATATTAATTTTTCACTAATGCAGAAAATTCTAGAATTGGGTCAACTCGCCCAGGCGAGTTTTGCAGGCATTTTTGGTCGCCTATGCGAGTGGAGGCGGTGCTGAGTACGTTTTTAAGCTTCCAAGTCACGAAAATGGAGGTTCTTCCTCCTCCAAACAGATCCAAGCTCCCCCACCACCCTCCTCCACCACCCATAGCCATCAGAGACACCCATAAGCCACCGTTGCTTGTCACGAGACCCCCGCACGGAGAGGAACCCTTTAATCGGAGCGGAATCTTCGAAACTCTTCTCGAAGTTTTGGTAGAGAACGGAGCTCCCAATCCTCCTTTCTTGGTTTCCTTGAGGTAATCTTAGTTTCTTTTATCTTATTCTATCTAGTTTAAGTCTCTCTTGATATCTCTTATGATTCGGCTACCGTTATTGGCTGTTTCTATACTTCCTTTGATAATCCTTTGAAAATGAGATGTTGTAAAAGTCTCCTTTTTGTGAAACTGATATCATTTCTGTGATCCTTGTTGAACCCTGATCACATTGGTGTGATCGGAATTTCAAAATGACGTCTTTTGATGTGGACTCACAAAACCCCATTTTAGCCTCTTTTTAAATTTGAGTGGGTATTTGATCCCGAATGCTAACATTAGCATTGTTTTTTAAATCTATACTAAATTATCTTCAATTTGGTATATAGAGCTCTGCGTTTGAGCCAAAGCACGTGAACTTGAGAGATCCCAAAATGACGTTTCAAGGAGCTAACAGAGAAATATAGATAGGTAAGGGGAGTTTATTATTTAGTTATAGTTTAGATACCATAGTTGGGGGCCAGGGAGTCCAACTATGAAGATAATTACCTGTCCCTGTTGTGTGCTGGTTTTCAAGAAAAACTAAGTTTTTAACTAATGGGATGCGACATATTTATGAATTGATGTGTGTTTGTTCCTGTGTGTGCTCGTTTTCAAGAAAAACTATTTTTTTAAACTAATGGGATGCGATGAATTGGCTTGTTGATGGATAAAACTGTGAATGATATTGTTGTTGTAATGATTGGATTTTTGGGAAAAGTCTTAATTAGATAGGAGACTCTGCCCAAAATTTTTATAATATGTTTTCTTATTTAATTCTTTATTAAATTTTTAAATGGGCATAAGAGTGTGTTTTGTATATTGTAGTTCTCCTCTTTAATTTAGAACTTACCTAAAAATATCAGTCTTGGGATATGATGAATTGTGAATGTATGAACTTTGGGTTGTCTGAAGACCTGGGAAATGTGAATCTCAGACATATGTATTATATATAGATGTGAAATGTGATTGCTTGTGATGTCGATGATGATATTGAAATTGAGATGCAATTGATGTAGTTGATGATGTTTAAATGAGATAATGTTGACGTGGTTGATGATGTTGAAATGAGATAATATTGATATGTATGATAACGATATTGAGGTTGATAATGACATTGATGAAAGATAATGTTGATGTGAACAATGTCATTGTGTGTGGATATACATGGATACCCATGAGGGGGTGTATGATGGGTTACCCTTGCGAGGAAGGATTTGTTCCTAGCCAGGTCATACATTGATGGTGCCCATGGTTGTAGGATGTGTATGTACACGTGGGATGCAATGACCCGGTTACCCTTGCGAGGATGGATTTGTTCCTAGCCACGGTCAGCGCATCAGTGAGCCCACATTGGTTTGTTATGTATGTACATGGGGGTGCATGGCGGGTTACCCTTGCGAGGAAGGATTTGTTCCTAGCCGGGTCATGCATTGATGATGCCCATGTTTCATACTTCATTTGTATGTGTGGAAATAGAATGAAGGCACTCGCGTACCTATGGGTTTCAGTGGGCTGAGATAACAGGTACTATGGGGTCATCAGGTTTGGAATTCTCTTGCGACGCTGGTTGATCACCAAGTGGGGGAATGGCCAGTGCACGACAGGGTGGCCCTAATAAGCGGTGAATCATTTTTCCTGTGAGAGGCTATTTCCGGTGATGGTACCACATTGCATGCTGATAGATGAGTCAGGTGCATGCATCATTCTATGCATGATTGTTTGGGTTGTGAAATGCATTGGATGATCGGCTTGTTGAGTGTGTATTGGAATCATGGATTTTTGTTAATGATTGTGGTGGGTAATATTGTTTCCTTCCCAATTGCTGCTATCTGATGTTTGTTGGTTTTTATATAATAAACTCACCTTTGCATTTGTTGTACTGTGTGGTTGGTACCTGTGATGATCGCGAACTTTCGTTCGTGAGAGCAGATAAGCAGCAGTAGGTGACTTTGGAGGGAGATCTTCTTTTTGGTTGGAGCCGCCAAGCCGCCGTGATGACATTGGATTCCTTTTTGGAGAAAGAGTTGTGTTTTGTTAATCAACTCTCTCTTAGTTAGTCTTTGGCTTTTTGTTGATATGTAATTTCAGGTGTATATACACGTAAAGCTAAAGGAAGTTCTGACATGTACTAATTTAATATATATGCATAATGTGTTTAAATATGTGTATGGTAATTGTATTATCGCGAAAAATTTACCATCATTTTCATAATCAAATTAATGAAGTTTTATTAAGAATTGAAGTTGCACGATTAAGAGTTAGTGAGATCGTAGTGACGAGGTGGGTCGTTACAGGATCTCTGTCAGATACTATACTAGACGGCACACCATGCAATCTGACAATTTCACTAATATACAGGGAGGTCAACTTTTCTAAGGAGAACCTAATATTAATGGGGATAAAGTGAGCAAATTTGGTCAACCTGTCAACAATAACCCAGATAGAATCTAAACCTCTCGGGGTTTTAGGTAGTCCTACAACAAAATCCATGAAAATATTGTCCCACTTCCACTAGAGCATTTCTAAGGGTTGCAACTTACTTGAGGATCTCTGATGTTCTATCTTAGCCTTCTGACAGACTAAACATGTATACACAAACTCATTAACCTCTTTCTTCATGTTTGGCCACTAAAACATTGTCTTGAGATCATGATACATCTTGGTGGGACCAGGGTGGATTCTCAAACTGCTCCTATGTCCTTCCTCCAAGATCATCTTCCTAAGCTCGGGTACATTAGGGACACAGATTCTATCATGATGTCTCAAGACTCCATCTGATCCCACATTGAAACTACTACCTCTTCCTAACGCTATGGCTTCTAACTGAGTCCTCAAAAGAATCAGACTTCTGGCCCTCTCTGATCTCTCCTAGCAAACCGCTAGTAATCCTTAAAGCTGCTAGTCTCACACTGTTAGGGGTAACCTCACATGCAAGGATAAAGTCCCTAAACTATTCTAAGAGATCCAACTCTCTAACCATGAAAGCAGATACATGTAAGGATTTCCTACTCAAAGCATTAGTCACTATGTTGGCCTTACTAGGATGATAGCTATGCTCAAAATCATAAACCTTAAGAAACAGATACTTAAGGCTTTTATGATCACTAAACACTTCAAACTTAGAGTCAAAAAGGTAGTGCCTCCATATCTTAAGAGCAAACACTATGGCAGCTAACTCCAAATCATGGGTAGGATAATTCCTTTCATGCGTCTTGAGTTGTCTAGAAGCATAGGCCACTACTTGGCCATTCTGCATCAACACTCCTCCCAAACCCATCTTTGATGCATCACAATACACCTCGAAGGGTTCTCTTAGGTTAGGCAAAACTAACACGGGCGCTGTAGTCAGTTTTTCCTTAAGGGTTTGGAAACTATGCTCACACTGGGCATCCCACACAGAAACTTGACCCTTATGAGTCAGCTTGGTCAAAGGCAAGGCAAACTTGGACAAATCTTCTATGAATACCTTAGAAGGATCTACAGCTATACCACCTTGGAATATCACATGTCCTAGGAAACTCACTTTCTCTAACCAAAACTCACACTTGGACAACTTAGCATAAAGTTGTCGCTTCTTAAGGGTTTGCAGTAAAAATACAATGAATACCTAATCTAATAAACCAAGAGGGGGGGAGGGGGTGAATTGGTTTTTGACCAATTTTAAAAACTTTTCTTGAAAATCAAAAGATCAGCGGAAGATTTAATTCAGATCGTATCTTAAAACAAAACAAGTTTAGCATTCAGTTTACCTTCTCCAATCAATTGGCTCATTTGCTTAATCAAAGTGTGAGTTGATACACAAATTAATATCACTAGCAACTAAATGAAATGCAATTCAAATATTAAGTGCACACAATCTATACTGGTTCACCTCCAACCACTGAGGCTACATCCAGTTTGCCTTCTAATCCAAATCAGATTAGAGTTCCACTAACAGATTAATATTCTTTAAAAGCAATCAACAAGGTCTCTTTCACCCACCCTAGGCAAAATTCTAAATCTACCCTTTAGATTTATATAAAGACCTAGAACCTGAGAACCCTACTCAGTTCTACCCACTAGAAACCCTATCTAGTAAAGCTTTAAAGAAATCAAATCTGTTACATGAAAAGATTCAACTCAAACTAAAGAAAACAAATGAAATATCACAAATAATAGAACTAGAGTTTCAAGAAGGATATCACCTTAATCCTTTTACAGCAGAAAAGGAATTATACGAAATTTAAAACCTGTGTTGATGAATGAAATGCAGTCTTGAATGATCTTGCAACTGATTAATGCATGAATGATCACTAAGCAACTCCTTCTTTTACTCAAGCTTCATAATTCTCACATATATGAACAACCCAATTAAAAAGACTCTTTCTTCACTTTAGAGCACTCAGAGAATGTTAATACACTGTTGTAATGAAAGCTCTCGAATTATGAAACTCTTGATTTGTGAGTCAATGCATGTCTATTTATAAAAACAGATTTAACAGTCAGTAATCGATTATTTCGTTTAGTTAATCGATTATTTTAACATGTGTAATCGATTAATACGCATTTTTAATCGATTAAAGTGTTCATGATGTTTCTGGAAAACATGAACGAACAAAGTAATCGATTATTTACTAATGTAATCGATTACGCCAGGTCAACATGTTTGAATCACAAGCAGAGGTAATTGATTATTTGGTGTTTTAATCGATTTCACCAGAAGGATGCATTTTACACTCTAAGCACGTTTAATCGATTACGATTACTTGGTAATCGATTAAACCAGTTCTCACTACTTAACAGGAATATGCAAATGCCTTATGTAATCGATTATATCCCTTATGTAATCGATTATTTCAGTGAGAAAACATTTTATTCAAGATTTAAGCTCATCAATGTATTTCTACTTAGATGTATATACTTATATGATTCTAAAACTAAGAATGAATGCATGCATGCATGTTTGTTTTATTTAATAGCTGCAAAGGATTATTAGATCATACCTTTAATGAACCAAGCTTTAAACAAAAATGAAAATTACAAATGCCATCAAAAAATGATTGGGCATGAATCAAATATCAAAACACCTCTAATCTTCTGTTTCTTCATGCACTTGAATCTAACAATCTCCCCCTTTTTGATGTTTGAGCATGCCAAATACTTTATTAATGAAACATACTCCTTGATGTCCATGAGGAATTGTTTGACCTAAAAAATTTCTCAGCTCTTGCAAAGTTCAAGTGTCATCATATCTTTGATTCATAAAGGATCACTCAA
>QARZ01040850.1:23563-43147 GCA_013407115.1 Glycine latifolia | reverse complement strand
TTAGATGTATATACTTATATGATTCTAAAACTAAGAATGAATGCATGCATGTTTGTTTTATTTAATAGCTGCAAAGGATTATTAGATCATACCCTTAATGAACCAAACTTTAAACAAAAATGAAAATTACAAATGCCATCAACAAATGATTGGGCATGAATCAAATATCAAAACACTTCTAATCTTCTGTTTCTTCATGCACTTGAATCTAACATGCAGCACAATCCTCAAGTGCTCTTCATGCTCCTGTCTAGTCTTAGAGTATACCAGAATATCATTTATGAATACTACCACAAAACTATCAAGATATGGGTGAAAGATCTTATTCATGTAATCCATAAACACACCAGGGGCATTAGTCACACCGAAGGGCATGACTAAATACTCGTGGTGACTATAACGGGTCCTAAAGGCAAACATGTAATCTTATATGCTTCTTTTAAGTCATGAATGCATGTATATGATTAAGCTCATGCAATGCAAGGATCACAAGGCAATCTTCTTGAACAACTAGACAATTTACAAATGCCTTCAATTTGATTGGCATGTGAGAAGCTAAAACTCTAAAGCAACATCTTCATCCTTGCCTTGATCTTTTTCCAGCTCCCCCTATATCCAACAAGATGTTGTTGAGTCATTGTCTTCCCATGCTATGTAGGTTCTCTTTGGCTTTCCTTATTTCCTTGCCTTCTTTTCACCTAATTGCTTCTTCAAGAAAATAGGACATTCAAATTTAATGTGGCCTTGCTTACCACATTCAAAGCAAGTGAAATTAGTGTTGTTGTTGTCACTCTTTTTGTTGTTGTTGTTGTTGTTGAACTTTGTGAACTTTTTGTTCTTGTTCTTTCTCATGATCTTGCTAAATCTTTTGACTATTAGGTTCATATTCTCATCACCATCTTCTTCACTTGAGTCTTCTTCTTTATCCACCTTAGAAGATGTAGCTTTCAAGGCTATACTTTTGTGTTTCTTATCTGCATCTTCTGCATGTGTTAGTTGAGAAATTTATAATTCATAGTCAAGAAGCTTACCAAATAATGTAGCCATAGACATTTTGCATAGATCTTTTGATTCCTTGATTGTTGTCACCTTTGGTTGCCATGGTCTTATTAGAAACCTCAAGATTTTGATGTTAAGCTCTTCTGCATCAAATATCTTCCTAAGACCAAGAAGATGATTTACAATGTGAGTGAATCTTGTTTGGAGCTGAGATATGTTTTCTTTAGTGTTCATCTTGAACATTTCATACTCATGAATCAAGGCATGCTTCTTTGACCTTTTGACTTCATCTGTCCCTTCATGAGTGACTTCCAACATCTCCCACATCTTCTTTGCACTTTTACACCTAACAGTTCTAAAGAATTCATCAAAAGAAAGTGTAGAAGTAATCATGCTCTTAGTTTTAAAATCATATTGAACAACTCTCTTTGTTGCATATGTCATCTCATCCCATTCTTTGGGAATCATATTATTACCAACAGTTTTCATAGGAACCAAATGACCTTTTTCTATTACATTCCATGCACCGGGGTCATTTGATTGAATGAAAATCTGCATTTTGTTTTTCCAAAAACTAAAATGCTCTCCTTCAAACATCGAAGGAAAATTGAGGGAGGCTCCTTCCTTAAAGGTAATTTGTGTGGTATACATTTACTTCCTTTTTTATATAAAAAAATAGTGATATTGAATAACACTCAAGAACCTACTCTTGATACCAATTGAAAAACAATATGAACACACACAATAACCAATAGGGGGAGTGAATTAGTTTATACTTGGCCTTTTAAAATTTTAAAGAATCAGAGTAATAGGATCTTTATCACAATGAAACCAAGAAAGCTTCAATCAATCAAAGTTACTTAGCTCATGAAAACAATTACAAAAACTTTCACTTGTTAAGTAATAAAGATTTCACCAAAGAATGACAGATTGAGATAGCAAGAAGAGATGAAAGAAAGTAATCAACACAAGAACTTATATTGGTTCATCTCTCAACAAGAGAAGCTACATCCAGTTTCTTCTAATCAAAACTTGGTTAGAGTTGCACTATTTACAAAATTCAGTTCTTACAAGCTTACAACAATCACCCTTAATCAACCCTAGATTAAGAACAAAAATCTAAAACCCTTTTAGAATCCTAGTGACTAAGACAAAGAGAAACCTTCTCTTCTCTTCTCTTCCTCCTAGAGAACCCTACTCTAGAAAAGCTTTAAGAAACTTTTGTAATAGTTACAAACAACCAGAAATTCTAAAATGAATTTACAAGAAAAGTTAATGGAGAGAGACAACCTGATGATCCAATGAATATGAATGAATATGATTTACCAATCAGTTTTGAAAACAAGTTTTGGAACTTCTTCTCCAAACACTTATTTGATATCTTGCCCAAGAAAAAGTCTTTTAATGCAACATGAAGTTTTGGAATTTGTGGGAGAAGAGTTTAAGAACTCAGAATATCCTTTCTCACTTTCAGAAGGCTTTTGAAAACAATGAAAATTTCATAGAATAGTGTGTGGTAATTTTGAAAAGACCCATCAGCTATTTATAACTAACTGTTGTAACTGAATGTAATCAATTAAATCACCAATGTAATCGATTAAAACCACCAATGTAATCGATTTAAAACAAATTCAATCGATTAAAATGTTCTTTAGCTTTTTGGAAAAGATATATGAGCAAAGTAATCGATTAATTTCATCCTGTAATCAATTATTACATGGATTCTCTTTTTCATAAACGTGCTTAGTAATCGATTACGGATAAATGGTAATCGATTAACACAGCCAGGTCTTGTTTTGTGTTTACACAGTGTAATCAATTACTTAATGCCTGTAATCAATTGTTTTGTTCTTCATGACTCAAGTAATAGATTATCAAATTGTGGTAATCGATTAAAGCAATGTAAAATTGGTTTTTCCAAAAACTTAAACCATTAGCACTTTTTATAAAATCATGAATGCAAGCCAATGAATGATGTTTATGCAATGCAATGGATCATAGGATGAATACTTTCATACATCCAAGGATTACAAATGTCTTCAATTGAATGACATGTAAAAGCTACAACTCATCCAACAAAGAGCTTTAGCATACATTTTGATCCTCTTCAAGCTCCCCCTGTATCTAACATAAACTAATCAAATAATGCAAGAAATACATCAAACATATATTTTTGGCTATCAAAATTTCAAGGCGTTACAGGGGGGTGAATAGGTTGTTCTTGGCCAATTAAAATTTCTTTAACAATCAGAGTTGAAAGGGATTTATCACAAAACAACCATTGAACACTTTCAATCAATCAAACTCCAATCTATATAGAATGCAATTACACCAAGAAATTTTCAGTTGATTATGAAAAGTTATACCAACGAATGACAATTAATAACCAAAAGAAAAGATAAAGCAAAAGTAATCAACACCAAGATTTATACTAGTTCACTTCTCAATCCAGAGAAGCAACATCCAGTTTCCTAACCAACTAGTTAGAATTCAACTATTTGCTATTTGTTTCTTACAAGCTTATATAATCACTCTCAACCAAACCTAGATTAAGAACAAGAAATCTAACTCCCTTAGACTCTATGTAATCAAGACTTAGAGAAACCCTTCTCTAACCTTCCCCCTAGAAAAACCTATTCTAGACAAGCTTTAAGAAAACTATTTCAATAGTTACACAATTCAGAAATTCTAAAAAGAATTACAACCAAAGTAGTATGGAGAGAAACAACTTGATCCAATTCAGATGAATGCAGATGATAAAGATTCTGAATCAAGGATGAATGAATATCTCAAAAGAATCTCTCCAAAGCTTTTTTCTTTTTACAAAAATGTTCAAAAAGGAAATCCCCTCAAGGTTTCTTTATGATTGATGAAACTGAGGATTTGTGACACAAAACACTAAATAGCTCGTAGTATCTTTTCTCTCTTCAGAAAGAGTTATAATATCCGTTGTATTTTGTTCAAACAAGCAATATCTATTTGCAGAGAAAATTGTTTTAACTGTTAGTAATAGATTAAATCACTTATGTAATCGATTAAAGTGTTCTTGAGGCTTTCTGGAAAAGACTTATGAACAATGTAATTGATTAAAACGCAATGTAATCGATTATCACAAGAAGCTTTATTCAAAATAGTTGTCAAGTAATTGATTACCACCATGTTGTAATGGATTATCACAGGAATTCCGTTATGTGATTTTGAACTGTGTAATTGATTACCATAATCTCATAATCAATTAAAATGTTCTTAGTTATCAAGTAATAGATTACCACTTACGTGTAATCAATTAAACCAATAAGAAAATATGTTTCCAAAACTTGTAACGTGGAACACTTAGGTTTTTATGCATTCATGAAAACCTTGTGTTTCAGAAAATATTTGGATGAAACTTTTGCTTTTGTGAAAACATGAATGCAAAAACATGAATGAGTTTTATGCAATGGATCATAGGAGGCATCATCTTAGACATACACAAATTACAAATGTCATTCAATTGAATTGACATTTAAAAAGCCTAAACATTTCAATGTCTAAGAACCTCATCTTCATTGATCCTCTCTATCTCCCCCTGAGTCTAACAATCTCCCCCTTTTTGGCTTTGATCATGCCAAACTTCAATTGAACATTTTGATCCTTAGTGTTCTTTTAGGCAAGTGTTTCTAGAAGCTATTACTTGATACCTAAAAAAGAATCAGCTTCTAGCCAAGAGCAAGTGTTAAGTATCCTTTGCATAAAATATACACATCATAAGCATTTTTATTGCTCCCCCTTTCTCATGTAATTTCATATCATTTTAGACTAAAAGCAATTGTTATGTTCAGTTTAATCAGAGCAACTATTCATATATTTTTCTCCCCTTGTTTTATTTTACTCCCCTGCACCCTGCATTTATTTATTTTTTCTCCTTCTTTTGGCTTAGCAAAGGAATAATATACCATTAATTGTGAAATAAGCAAAGAAAGATCAGAAAAACATAAAAGCAATTTTATTAATTCAATTATTAATAGTGCATACATCAAGGCAAGTCATCAAAGATCATAGCAGAATATGAGAAAACAAAAACAACACAACCAGAAACTGAACAAGACAACCACTAAGATGAACTAAACATCAAAGTCCTTAAGACTCATCCTAGTCTAGTGGTAATGTCTTCTAGAGAGGAATAAACTTCAACTGAATGTTCATGATGCAAAGTGATCATAGCATCCACCTTTTGAATCATTAGAGACTCAAAAGGACTCCACTGCTACTCAGTAGGTGCAACTTCAACATCTTCTTCCTCATCAGCTTCATGGTCCTCATCGACAACTCCTTGAGGAGCTTGAGCTCCAGCCATGATCCACCCATTTTGGGTATTCATCATTCCCAACTTGGTGAGATTCTTCTTGGAGATGAGGTTGGTTATATTGGTGGTGTTGTCCACAATCTCGTTGGTCACATCAATCTCAAAGTAGTCAATAAACCTTGAGATCATGACAACATAAGGAAATTGATAGCTCAGCAGCCTCTTTACCTTCATCATAGTTTCTTCAATAGCCAACACCCAATTGATTTGAGTTCCAGTTTTCATCCCATACACAAACTGAAGATCATCATCAGTGATCTGAGCATTGTTGGTTGATCTAGGTGCTAGGACGTAAGTGATGATGTAGTGAAGAAGCCTATCTTGAGCTGTCATATAGCCAACACCTAATCTGCTTCCAATTTGTGCATTAGGATTCTACACCATACCTTTGTAGGTTTCCATCTTTGAGTAACTACCAATGTCTTCTTCAAACCTTCGGACACCTCCAAAAGTGATACTAGCCACTGCATTCCACACAGTGTCATCAATCACCATAGCCATTTCATTCACTTTGGAGTAGAGAATGTCATCCATTCCAGCCTTGGAACAAGTATAAAAGACTTTCACCTATTCAAGGTAGTAAGTACCTTCATCTCCAGCAATTTGAGGAGTCCTTGTGCTTACATCAACTCAGGGAAATTAAATCCCTCATTGACAAACCAGTTAAGCTCCAAATACTTATGAGGCAGAACAATATCAGTGGCATGGAATTGCATGTAGTTGTTCCTTTCAGCCTCAGTGGAGAACCAGGTATCCAACCTGTTCTCTGCAGCCTTAAAACTTTTGCTAGTTTTCTTCTTTGAGGAAGATGGATGAGACATGGTGAAGATAATATTTTCGAAATAGGAATGTGCAGAATTTTGGTAGAGGGGAAGAGGAGGCACAACAAGAGAAAAAAAAACATTATGTTTTCCTAGTTTTCTGATTTTCCATTAAACGATGTGCAGAGTTATAGAAACAGCAGAAGTAATCGATTAGGAACCTCATGTAATTGATTAATTTGTAGTCACCAAACTGTGAATTTAACTAATGGGATGCGATGAATTGGCTTGTTGATGGATAAAACTATGAATGATGTTGTTGTTGTAATGATTGGATTTTTCGGAAAAGTCTTAATTACAAAGGAGACTCTGCCCAAAATTTTATAATATGTTTTCCTATTTAATTCTTTATTAAATTTTTAAATGGACGTAAGAGTGTGTTTTCTATATTGTAGTTGTAACGACCCGCCTTGTCGCTACTGTATCACTAACTCTTAGTTACTCTGATAATAGATTTTAATGAAAATCCCTTTTAATTGATTATGAAAATGGTAGTAAGTTTTTCGCAAATAAATATTCATCACCATAAAGCAAATACGTATATAAAAGTGCATTTAAACATCACAATTCATTCACATGTAAAAACATAATTTAGTTGTATTGACAAGTATCCACATTTGAAATGTACAAGTTCTTCAAAAGAAAACAAGAGACTGATCTATGGAAGAGTTGACTATCAAAACATAACTCTTTTCCGAAATCTGATTCATTGTCATCACGATGGTTCAACGGCTCCAGCCAAGAAGAGATCTTCATCCAAGTCACCTAATGTTGTCCATCTGCTCAAACGAACGAACGTTTGCAATCATCACAGGTACCAATACACATGGTACAAACAAAGCAAAGGGTGAGTTTATCATGTAAAAACAACAAGTAATAGATAACAGTAGTTAGAGAAGGCAATCGAAAACATCACAATATCATCACAACACCCAATCATTTCATCACGCAACAAACAAGGATTGTCATCCAAATACATTCCACAGTCAACCTATAATGCTTAGAATGATGCATGCTCCTGACTCATCTCTCAGCATGCAATGTGGTACCATCTCAAAAATAGTCCAACACAGGGAGATGATGCAGCAGGATGTCAGGGTCACTCTATCGTGCACAAGCCGCTCCTCCCCACTGGTGATTAGCCATGGGTCTCAGTAAAGGAGTTCCAAACAATTGTGCCCCCAGTACCTCCGTACTCTGCAGCCAATCATCCTATTTCCGTAAAACAAATGAAGTATGTCACATGGGCATAACTTAGTAGTTAAAATTTAGGCTTTTAAATAGATTTTTATCTCTTAGTAGTTAAAATTTCAGATTTGTACAGTTTTTGTATTTAGGCCATAACTTTTGCTACCGATGTCCATTTGAGCTGATTTTTCTTTTTTTTTTTTGAGATCATTCAAATATCTACAACTTTCATGAAGAAATCAATCTCAAATTCTGTCAAATAGATGGACGAAATTGGCCCTGAAGTCAGCAACAGAAATCTGGAATTTATGTAATAGCTAGGGGCAATTATGTCATTTCGCTCAAAAAGTAAAAATTAGATATTTTATCCCCTTTTTAAGCAATTGAAGGAACAAATCCTTTCTCACAAGGGTGACCCGCAATGTAAATACATACCGCCCCAACATGGACTCACCGATGCAATGACCGTGGCTAGGAACAAATCCTTCCTCGCAAAGGTAACCAACCGATCATTGCACCATCTGGTATATGCATAACATACAACCACAACATCATCAATATTATCACCTCATATACCAACCTTCACTATTCCAACATTATCATATACAATCATTACTTACACATCAATCGTAAGCACAACGTAAACTAGTGAGCCGAGATGGTCCATAAACTAGGCAGCACTAGTGAGAAAGAATAAACTGAGCCTGGCAACACTAGCCCGACAGCTCTAAAGAAAGAAACGAGCTCAGCAGCTCTAAAGAGAAGGAACGAGCCTGGGAGAGGAACCCGGTAACTCTAAGGAAGAGGAAACGAGCTCAACATCTCTAAAGAGGAGAGATGAGCCCGAGAAAGGAACCCAGTAACTCTAAGGAAGAGGAAATGAGCTCAACATCTCTAAAGAGAAGAGACGAGCCCGGGAAAGGAAACGAGCTCAACATCTCTAAAGAGAAGAAACGAGCCCGGGAGAGGAACCCAGTTTCTCTAAAGAAAAGGAAACGAGCTCAACAGCTCTTAAGAGAAGAAACCAGCCCGTAGTACTAACCCGATAGCCTTCACTTCCACAAACACACCATTAAAAAGGTGTTTGGGAGTTCACAACAACACAGACATCAACTTCATGGACAGGGGAATCTTACACCACCAATATCTTCAAACAAAAACACCATCAATCATAACAATCCGCATCCCATTTGGTAAAAGACATAGATTTTCTTGAAAATCAGCACACAACAGGGACATGCAGTTATAACAAAACAGGTCTCCTTGCATACATTTCATAGAGACATGTCCGGGCTTACTACACTTGAAACAAGTGATCCGAGTTGGAAAGGTAGTGGGTCTGCTACCATTACCACCAGGAAATTCCAAAGTAGCAGCTCTTTGATCGTTGGAATGATAACCATATGGCTTAGGAGGGATGCTGTAAGGTTTTCTATGATTTGACAGCCCAGTCTTCTTGTTCTTCATTGGACCTGTATTCCGATAATAGGTTGCTTTGTCTCGAGAATCCCCATCCCATATCCTACACATGTTGACCAACTATGGGAAATGGCCAACACCTTGATAGTTCACAGCTTGCTTCACCTCAGGTCGCAAGCCATTCAGGAACTTCACACACTTGGAACTTTCACCATCTCTTCCTTGGTAGTGAGGAAAATACCTTACCAACTCTTCAAACTTAGCTGCATACTCAGCTACCGTCATGTTCCCTTGCTTAAGTTCCAAGAATTCCATCTCTTTCTTGTTCCTAACATCTTCGGGAAAATACTTCTCCAAAAATGCCCTCTTAAAGGTTTCCCAAGTGACCACCTGACCTTCAGCCTCCATGCATTGGCGAGTGTTATGCCACCAATACTCAACTTCTTCTACTAGAGTGTAGGTGCTAAAAGCAACTTTCTGCTCCTCTAGACACGCCATTATTGGATATAGGGGGAGCAACTTGAAGCTTGAAGCCTAGGACTTGGAAGATTGTTTTGAGCTTTTCACATGCCTTGGAAGAATGCAACTCAAATGAAGTGTTTAAAGAGGCCAATCTGTTGATCCTTGCATTGCATGCACTTAATCATTTATATGCTCAAATGTTTTCATCAAAGAATTAAAGCAATTTTTGAAAAAGAATCAAATAGGCAATGTTTTTGGAAAAAATGCAAATCTAACTAGTTTAATCGATTACACTGCGAATTAATCGATTATTTGCTTTGTTTTTAAATCTGGAAAAGCTTTGAAGAACAATTTAATCGATTACCATTGCTTGTAATCGATTACATAGTGTTAAAAGAAAATCATGCTTCACTGCTTTAATCGATTACATAAGATTCTTAGAAAAGCTTGTTTCACTGATTTAATCGATTACCATTTTCTGTAATTGATTAAACAAGGCTTTTCAGAAATACATGTATCACTGCTTTAATCGATTACAGATCATTTTAATCAATTATTTTGCTCGTTGTTCAAACCCAGAAATGCTATGAACACTTTAATCGATTAAGTGACAATTTAATCGATTACACAAGGCTTTTAATCGATTATTTGGCACGTTTAATCGATTACAGTTAGTTGAAAGAGTCTGTTATAAATAGAAGTGAGGCTTGGCTTGATTTTCAATCTGAATACTTCGAATTTTGTGAATACATACAAGCCATCACAAAGATAGAAAGTGATTTTCTAGGTTAACCAACTTCTTGTCCCACTCTTTAATCTTCATGGGTATTGAATGATTTCTTGGGCAAGAGTTTTCAAAGAAGAATAGGAGAGCATGTTCTGAAATTCATTTGTTCATTCAACTCTGATTAGTAACTCACATGCATTCATATTCATTAGATCATCAGGTTGTTTCTCTCCATTCTCTTTGGGTGTAAACTTGTTTTGTAATTTTGTTATTTTGGAGCTATTGTAAGTTGTTCTTTGAAGCTTGTACTAGAGTAGTGTTCTCTAGGAAAGAACAGAGTAGTGTTCTCTAGGAAAGAACAGAGTAGTGTTCTCTGGTTCTTGTTCTCTAGAAGTCTAATAGGGTTTTAGATTTCTTGTCTTTATCTAGAGTTGATAAAAAGGGTTTTGTAATAAAGCTTGTAAGAACTGAAATTTATAATAGTGGAACTCTAATCTAGTGTTGATTAGAAGAAACTGGATGTAACTTCTCTTGAGAAGTGAACCAGTATAAATTATTGTGTTGATTTTCTATTCCTTAATCTTGCTCATTTGTTCTTGGTATTTTTATCATTACTCAACAAGTTTTGTTTTTGAGCTATTGACTTCTTGAACTGAGTGGTTTGATTGATTAAAAGCATTCTTGGTTTTAAAAGTGTTAAGATCCTTACTCTGATTTTATAAAGAAATTTTAAAAGACCAAGTTTTAACCAATTCACCCCCCTCTTGGTTGATGTGGGTATTCCTATTGTTTTCAATTGGTATCAGAGCAAGTTCTTGAGTGTTATTCAAGATCACTATCTTTCTTTAAAAAGAAAATGAATACCACACAAATTACCTTCAAGGAGGGTGCCTCCCTCAATCGTCCTCCAATGTTTGAAGGAAAGCACTTCAGTTTTTGGAAAAATAGAATGGAAATCTTTATTCAATCAAATGACCTAGGTGCTTGGAATGCAATAGAACAAGGTCCTGTGATTCCTATAAAAACTGTTGGTAATGATATGATTCCCAAAGAATGGGATGAAATGACAGATGCTGAAAAGAGAGTTGTTCAATATGCTTTTAATCATAAGAATATGATTACTTCTGCACTTTCTTCTGATGAATTCTTTAGAACAGTTAGGTGCAAGAGTGCAAAGGAGATGTAGGAGATGTTGGAGATAACTCATGAAGGTACAGATGAAGTAAGAAGATCAAGGAAGCATGCCTTAATACATGAGTATGAAATGTTCAAGATGAATCCCACAAAAAATATATCTCAGCTTCAAACAAGATTCACTCGCATAGTAAATCATCTTCTTGGTCTTGGAAAGATATTTGATGTTGAAGAGTTGAATATCAAAATCTTAAAGTGTCTCACAAGACCTTGGCAACCAAAGGTGACAGCAATCAAATAATCAAAAGACCTATCCAAAATGTCTATGGCTGTACTATTTGGTAAGCTTCTTAAGTATGAACTTGAAATGTCACAACTAACCAATGCTGAAGATGTAGAAAAGAAACACAAAAGCATAGCCTTGAAAGCTGCATCCTCAAAGGTGGAAGACTCAAGTGAAGAAGATGAAGAAGACAACATGAACTTAATTGTCAAAAAGTTCAGCAAATTCTTGAGAAGAAACAAGAATAGAAAGTTCACAAAGAACAACATCAACAACAACAAAAGGAATGACAACAATTTCACTTGCTTTGAATGTGGCAAACCTGGCCACATTAAATCTGAATGTTCTATCTTTTTGAAGAAGCAACAAAGTGAAAACAAGATGAAGAAAGAAGGAAAGCCCAAGAAAGCCTATATAGCTTGGGAAGATAATGAATCAACAACTTCTGAATCATCAACTGAAGATGAAGAAGCAAATGTGTGTCTCACTTCTACAATTGATGAAGATGATGATTTATCAATTGCTGAAACTGAGGTAAGTTCTGAATTTGATCAAGCTATTGATGCTTTTCAAGAAATGCATGAAGAGGCCCAAAAGCTTTGCAAAATCCAATAATAAGCTAAAGGGAGATCTTAGATGGCATGTCACAAAAATTAATGCATTACAAGCTGAAATTTGTAAACTGAAAGAAGAAAATGAATGGTAAGACGACTCATGTGAAGTTTGTGCAAAGATTGAGATGATACATAAAGAGAAAACATTTTTCATTCTAGATGCTTGGTGGATGGAAAGGTTTGTTCTCTAATCATCGATGGAGGAAGTTGCACCAATGTTGCAAGCACTAGATTAGTGGAGATGCTTGATTTAAAAACTGCTCCTCATCCTAAACTTTACAAATTGCAATGGTTGAGTGATAATGGTGAGTTGGTTGTGGATAAACAAGTGTTGCTTACCTTCTCCATTGGAAGATATGTTGATGAAGTGCTTTGTGATATGGTTCCTATGGAAGCTAGTCATGTGTTGCTTGGTAGACCTTGGCAATATGATAGAGATGTTAATGGAGGTCCAAGACAAGCCAAAGGTCTAGAAGGGGAGCTTGAAGCACTTCCTTTGGTGAGCTTCAAAGGACTAATGACAAGAGCTAGGACTCAAGCACTTCAAGACCATATTCAAGCCAATTTGGGCAAGCATGAAATTGCACAGCATATCAAGGATGATAAGAGATGGATTTTGATGTCCCAAATCCAATATAATTCAATAAATTACAGCACTTGTTAGAAGAATTCAATAAAACATTTGTAAATAAGTTGTGATTGCTTTAATCAATTATTTTGCTAGTGTAATTGATTACAGGATGTTTAGAAGCAATCAGAAATAAGCCCTTACTGCTTTAATTGATTATTTTGTCAAAATAATCGATTACAAGAATGTTAGTTGTAAGCAGGAATCATGACTTTACTGCTTTAATCGATTATTTGGTTAGTGTAATCGATTATTTTAGTTTCTGACTGATTTATTCGATTACAATAGTGAATCAATCGATTATACCAGTCTGAGATGGTCACTGCACATTTTTGGAATGGCTAGTTTTTATAGGAGATTTGTCAAAGAGTTTAGCACCATAGCATCTCCTTTGAATGACATTGTTAAGAAAAATGTGGTATTTAAGTGGGAGAGTGAACAATAAAATGCCTTCAATGAATTGAAGGAGAAGTTGACAAATGCACCCATTCTTGCTTTACCAAATTTTTCTAAATCTTTTGAAATTGAATGTGATGCATCCAATGTTAGCATAGGTGCTGTTTTGTTACAAGAAGGTCACCCAATTGCTTATTTTAGTGAAAAACATAAGGGTGCTATTTTGAATTATTCCACCTATGACAAGGAACTCTATGCACTTATTAGAGCTTTGCAAACTTGGAAACACTATCTCCTTCCTAAGGAGTTTGTGATTCATAGTGACCATGAGTCACTCAAATATTTGAGAAACCAAGGAAAGCTTAATAAGAGACATGCTAAGTGGGTAGAGTTCTTGGAACAATTTCCTTATGTGATTAAACACAAGCAAGGTAAGGCTAATGTTGTGGCCGATACACTTTCTAGGAGATATGCTTTAATTTCTATGCTTGAAACTAAGATGTTTGGATTTGATCACATAAAGGACTTGTATGCTCAAGACCATGACTTCTCTAAATTGTTTAAGTTATGTGAAAAAGGGTCTCATCAAGGATTCTTTAGGCATGATGGATATTTGTTTAAAAATAAAAGATTGTGTTTGCCTCAAAGTTCTTTGCGTGAACTCATGATTTGTGAAGCTCATAAAGGGGGGTTAATGGGACATTTTGGGATAGAAAATACTTTAAACATATTGCATGAACATTTTTATTGGCCTAAAATGAAACATGATGTCATCAAATTTTGTTCTAATTGCATTGTGTGTCATAAGGCAAAGTCTAAAGTCATGCATCATGGTTTATATACCCCATTACCTATTCCTACCTCACCTTGGACTGATATTTCTATGGATTTTGTACTTGGTCTTCCAAGGTCCAAGAGAGGCAAGGATTCGATTTTTGTGGTTGTTAATAGGTTTTCCAAGATGGCACATTTTATACCATGTCACAAAGTGGATGATGTTTGTCATGTGGCGGATCTTTTCTTTAAAGAAGTAGTGCGTCTTCATGGATTACCTAGGAGCATTGTGTCGGATAGGGATTCCAAGTTTTTGAGTCATTTTTGGAAAACTTTGTGGGGAAAACTTGGAACCAAGCTTCTTTTCTCCACCACTTGTCATCCTCAAACCGATGGACAAACTGAGGTAGTAAATAGAACACTCTCACAACTCCTACGGTGTTTCATCAAAGGTAACTTGAAAACTTGGGAAGAATGGTTACCCCATGTTAAATTTGCTTATAATAGGGTAACTCACTCTACCACTTCTTTTTCTCCTTTTGAGGTTGTTTATGGTTTTAATCCTTTATCTCCTCTTGATTTAATTCCATTACCTAATGATTCTTCTATTTTGAGCAAGGATAGACTTTCTAGAGCCACTTTTGTTAAGGATCTCCATGAAAAGGTGCAGAATCAAATTGAGAAGAAGATGCAACAATATGCACGACATGCTAACAAAGGGAAAAAGGCTATGGTATTTGAACCCGGTGATTGGGTTTGGTTGCATCTAAGGAAGGATAGGTTTCCTTCCCAAAGGAAATCTAAACTCCAACCTAGGGGTGATGGACCTTTCAAAGTCCTTGAGAGAATTAATGACAATGCCTACAAGATTGACTTGCCAAGTGAGTATAGAGTGAGTTCTACTTTTAATGTCACTGATCTTTCTTCTTGTGATGTAGGTGTTTTGAATGCAAATCCGAGGATAGATTCTTTTCAAGAAGGACGGGATGATAGAGGACTATCTAAGGATCATGATGATGGAGGTCCATTCCAAGCCAAAGGTCTAGAAGGAGAGCTTGAAGCACTTCCTTTGGTGAGATTTGAAGGACCCATGACAAGGTCTAAAACCAAGCTTCTACAGGAAGAGATGACCAAGAGAATCATGGTTGGACTATTTAACAAGAACAAGGATGGAGGAATACACAAGGAGATGAATTGGAGCACCTTGAATATTGTAGGAGAGCTTGCTTCAGAATTCCTTTCGTAGCTTTCGTAATTTCGTAGTTTTCGTAATTTTCGTAATGTCGTAATTTAGTAATTTCTTATTTGTGTAATGGGTCTCAATGTGGACTTAAAATAGGCCCAAACTATGCATTTTTAGGCTTAAATCTATAAGTACTCAAATATTGATATTTCTAAGACACTTTGATTAATAGAAATGAAGCATTTGCTTGAATTGGGAGCTTAGCCTCTTGTTGGTTCTTGATTGAAACCAAATTGATTCTTATCAAGGAAGCTTTCCTTTGTGGCGAATCCTCCTCCGACTTATCGTCCAATTTGTGGATCGTGGCATCATTCTTAGTGATTCCTTAATCTTCTCCATTTTTCTATTTGAGTTTTAAAGCACCACTCATGGAGTCTTGAAGCTTGCAATTCCGGAAATGATCCAAACCAAGCATTCATGTCTTGGTAGTCATCAAACATGAACAGATTCCTCTATGCACAATGTTCTTTTATTAAAGACTCTATAAGCTTTACTTTGCAAAGAGTAATCAAGAAAAATTGCTTCATTAACTTTAGCATCAAATTTTCCAAGAGAATCATTACCATTGTTTAAAACAAAACACTTGTAGCCAAATGCTCTTAAGTGAGATATGTTTGGTTTTCTACCTTTGTATAGTTCATAAGTGTAGCAAACTGTACTCACCGCATTAGCCCAAAAATGTTTAGGCAAATTTGTTTCATTAATAAGGGTTCCTTCTCCTTCTTCAAGGGATTTGTTTTTCCTCTCCACAACACCATTTTGTTGGGGTGTTCTTGGAGCTGAAAAATTGAGGTTGATTCCATTTTCTTCACAAAACATTTCAAAATACTCATTTTGGAATTCACCACCATGATCACTTCTTATTGAAACAATGTTGCATGCTTTTTCATTTTGAATGATCTTGGCTAATTTTCTAAATGCCATGGAAGCATCACTCTTGGATCTTATAAACAAAGTCCATGTGTATCTAGAGTAATCATCAACAATAATAAGCCCCTAGAAATTACCCCCAAACTCATAGTTCTAGAAGGACCAAATAAATCCATATGAAGCAATTCAAGGGGTCTAGAGGTAGAAACAACATTTTTACTTTGAAAAGAAATCTTAGATTGTTTCCCCTTTTGACAAGCATCACATATTTTGTCCTTCTCAAACTTAAGCTTAGGTAGCCAATAACTAAGTCCTTTCTTATAAGCTTGTTCATATGATGCATGTTTATGTGACTAGCTCTCCTATGCCATAGCCATGTGTCATTAACTTTACTTAGTAGGCAGCTAGTGTTGTGAATAAATGCATGCTCAATAGAGAGAACATAGATGTTACCCTTTCTCTTACCAACATGGATAACCTTGTAACGACCCGCCTCGTCGCTACTATATCACTAACTCTAATAGTGCAAATTCAGATTTTAATAAAAGCTCCATTAATTTGATTATGAAAATGAGAGTAAATTTTTTTTCGCGATAATACAATCATCGTACACCCAATACCATTACAATAATTGAATACATATGTATACATATACTAAATCAGTACTCATCATGCACATGTTTAGAACTTAATTTAGTTTTACATGTATTTACAACTCAAGATATACATGTCCACAAAAAGAATTAAGGGACTAACTATGAAAGAGTTGATTAACAAAATACAACTCTTTCCAAAAAGAATTCCAACATCATCACATCGGCTTGGCGGCTCCAACAAAAAAAATATCTCCCTCCAAGGTCACCTACTGCTACTTATCTGCTCACACGAATGAAAGTTTGCAATCATCATAGGTACCAATCACATGGTACAACAAAAGCAAGGGTGAGTTTATTATATAAAACCAACAAACATCAGATAGCAGCAATTGGGAAGGAAACAACATTACTCACCACAATCACTAACAAAAATCCGTGATTCCAATACACACTCAACAAACCAATCATCCAATGCATTTCACAACTCAAATAATCATGTATAGAGTGATGCATGCACCTGACTCATCTATCAGCATGCAATGTGGTACCATATCCCGGAAATAGCCTCTCACAGGAAAAATGATTCACAGCCTATCAGGGCCACCCTGTCGTGCACTGGCCATTCCCTCACCCAGTGATCAGCCAGCGTCGCTAGGGAGTTCCAAACTTGATGACCCCTTAGTACCTGCGTTTTCAGTCCATTGAAACCCACAAGTACGCACGTGCCTTCATTCTATTTCCACACATACAAATGAAGTATAAAACATGGGCATCATCAATGCATGACCTAACTAGGAACAAATCATTCCTCACAAGGGTAACCCGTCATGCACTCCCCATTTACATACGTAACACACCAATGTGGGCTCACCGATGCACTTACCGTGGCTAGGAACAAATCCATCCTCGCAAGGGGATAACCATCCGGTCATTGCATCCCACGTGTACATACACAGCTTACAACCATGGGCACCATCAATGTATGACCTGGCTAGGAACAAATTCTTCCTCGCAAGGGTAACCAGTCATACACCCCCCATGGGTATCCATGTATATCCACACACAATGACATTGTTCACATCAACATTATCTCTCATGAATGTCATTATCAACCTTAACATCATATCATCTTAATATCATCATCATGCATATCAATATTATCTCATTTGAACATCATCAACTACATCAACATTATCTCATTTAAACATCATCAACTACATCGATGACATCTCAATTTCAATATCATCAACGACATCCCAAGCAATCACATTTCACATCTATACATAATACCTATGCCTGAGATTCACATTCCCCAGGTCTTCAGACAATCCAACATTTCATACATTCACAATTCATCATATCACAATACTAATATTTTTAGTAAAATTCTAAATTAAAGAGGAGGACTACAATATAGAAAACACAATTAAATAGGAAAACATATTATAAAATTTTGGGCAGAGTCTCCTCTGTAATTAAGACTTTTTCCAAATATTCAATCATTATAACAACAATATTATTCATAGTTTATCCATCAACAAGCCAATTCAGCGCATCTCATTAGTAAAAAACACAGTTTTTCTCGAAAACGAGCACACACAGAAACAAACACACATCAATCATGAATACATCGCATCCCATTATTTAAAAATGTAGTTTTTCTTGAAAACCAGTACACAGTAGGAACAGGCAGATATCCTCATAGTTGGACTCCCTGGCCCCTAACTATGGTATCTAAACTATTACCAACATAATAAACTCCCCTTACCTATCTATATTTCTCTATTAGCTCCTTGAAACGTCATTTTGGGATATCTCATGTTCATGTGCTTTGGCCCAAACGCAGAGCTCTATATACCAAATTGAAGATAATTTAGTATAGATTTAAAAAACAAGGCTAACATTAGCATTCGAGGTCAAATACTCACTCAAATTTAAAAAGAGGCTAAAATGGTGTTTTGGTAGTCCACACCAAAAGACATCATTTTGAAATTCTGATCACACCAATGTGACCAGGGTTCAACAAGGATCACAGAAATGACATCATTTTCATAAAAAGGAGACTTTTACAACATCTCATTTTTAAAGGGTTTTCAAAGGAAGTATAGAAACAACCAATAACGGTACCCGAATCATAAGAGATATCAAGAGAAGCTTAAACTAGCTAGAAGAAGACAAAGGAAACCAAGAAAGAAGGATTGGGAGCTCCGTTCTCTACCTAAACTTCAAGAGGAGTTTCGAAGAATCCACTCTGATTAAAGGGTTCCTCTTCGTGCAGTGGTCTTGTGGCAAGCAACGACAGTCCGTGGTGGTCACCGGTGGTCTTGGGTGGTGGAGGATGGTGGTGGGAGGTGGGTTGGCTGTTGGGAGGAAGAAGGAGGCAAATTTTCGTGGTTTGGAATGCTGCTGCACTATTTATCACTGCCTTAACTCGCCCAAGCGAGCAAAAATGCCTAAAAAATTCGCCTGGGTGAGCTGACCCAATTCTAGAATTTTCTGCTTCAGTGAAAAATTAATTTCTCACGTTCCATACATTATTGTGACAATCCCAACGGTCAAAAGTTACATATATGGGTTATAAACCAATATGTAAGATTTTAAGGAGATCCAATGGTTAACCAATCCATAATAGTGATTTTACTAAAATAGGTTTTCGGGTCAAACTCGGAATCACACCATTCAACGCAGCTCAAACAAACTCCACATAACTTGACCTCTACACCAAGCAATTGCACATGGATAATTCACATAACATTTCAACTAATCCTAATTAATAAAATTAATCAAATTATACAAGGAATACATCACACATATATTTTAAGTTATCGAAATTTCAGGGTGTTACAAACCTCACCGGTTTAACCATCGCATATCAAACAACAATTGTTATTGAAGGAGACTTTGAGTCCTTTGTCGCATAGTTGGCTTATGCTTAGGAGGTTGTGATTCAAACCTTCCACATAAAGCACATTTCTTATCTTTGTTTTGAAGTTGTCTCCTATATTTCCTTCTCCAATGATCTTTCCTTTATTATTATCACCATAAGTGACATATCCTCCATCTTTAAGAGTCAAATTTGTGAGCA
>QARZ01040850.1:1696-13714 GCA_013407115.1 Glycine latifolia | reverse complement strand
TTATTAAATTTTTAAATGGGCATAAGAGTGTGTTTTATATATTGTAGTCCTCCTCTTTAATTTAGAATTTTCCTAAAAATATCAGTCTTGTGATATGATGAATTATGAATGTATGAAATTTGGGTTGTCTGAAGACCTGGGAAATGTGAATCTCAGGCATATGTATTATGTATAGATGTGAAATGTGATTGCTTGTGATGTCATTGATGATATTGAAATTAAGATGCCATTGATGTAGTTGATGATGTTTAAATGAGATAATGTTGATGTAGTTGATGATGTTCAAATGAGATAATATTGACATGGTTTATGATGTTGAAATAAGATAATATTGATATGCATGATGATGATATTGAGATGATATGATGTTAAGGTTGATAATGACATTGATGAGAGATAATGTTGATGTGAACAATGTCATTGTGTGTGGATATACATGGATACCCATGGGGGGTGTATGACGGGTTACCCTTGAGAGGAAGGATTTGTTCTTAGCCAGGTCATACATTGATGGTGCCCATGGTTGTAGGTTGTGTATGTACACGTGGGGTGCAATGACTGGTTGGTTACCCTTGCGAGGATGGATTTGTTCCTAGCCACGGTCAGTGCAAAGTGAGCCCACATTGGTGTGTTATGTATGTACATAGGGGGGTGCATGACGGGTTACCCTTGTGAGGAAGGATTTGTTCTTAGAATGAAGGCACGCGCGTACCTGTGGGTTTCAGTGGGCTGAAAATACAGGTACTAAGGGGTCATCAGGTTTGGAATTTCCTAGTGACGCTAGCTGATCACCGGGGGGTGGAATTGCCAGTGCACGACAGAGTGGCCTTGATAGGCAGTGAATCATTTTTCCTGTGAGAGACTATTTCTGGGATATGGTACCACATTGCATGCTAATAGATGAGTCAGGTGCATGCATCATTCTATGCATGATTGTTTGAGTTGTGAAATGTATTGGATGATTGGTTTGTTGAGTGTGTATTGGAATCATGGATTTTTGTTAATGATTGTGGTGGGTAATGTTGTTTCCTTCCCAATTGCTGCTATTTTTTTGTTAGATATGTAATTTCAGGTGTATATACATGTAAAACTAAAGGAAGTTCTAACATGTGGATGACATGTACTGATTTAATATATATGTACATAGGTATTTAATTATGTAACTACAATATGTGTATGATAATTGTATTATCGTGAAAAATTTACTACCATTTTCATAATCAAATTCATGAAGTTTTTATTAAAATTGATATCTGCACGATTAAGAGTTAGTGATATCATAGCGACGAGGCGGGTCGTTACAGAGAGACTCCACAAGGATTCTTTAAAATATCATTGGAATTGTAAAGTCTCTAATCGTTTGGTAGTGCTAATCGTCCTAGACTTGAGAATGTCATCAAATACTGTGTCCTAGGATTATACTTTGACTGTACGACTCTATCCGCCTGAAAATGGGGAAAATAGTGTACTCTTGGGTATAACCTGAATACATGAGTATAGATGGACATGCTGAAAGAATTCACAATCCCTTACGAGGGATTAGTTGTTCAGAAGACCGGTAGGGCTTGGATGACTTCTAGTTGACTCGGGAATCTATATATAGTAAGAAATCATAAGGAGTCATGATCTGTCTTAGAGTCAATAGAAGAAGATTCCCAGCTCCTGTCAAAAGCTATATTTAATCAATAAAGAAAGATGATACTTTATCCTTGCTCTCGACTAAATGTGAATGACGATGTGAGGGATGATGCAGACACGGTATCCAAATTAGAAAGGTAGATCACTTGATTAACTCAATTAGTTCTAAGGCCGCATAGTATTGCTAGTGTCTTATGTGGTCATTAAATACACACAAAGGTTATTCTTTGTTGTAATTTATAGTGAGTTTGGGCCAATAATTAGTTATTGGGCTTTATCAAGACTATGAGTTAAATTAGGTTAAAGTTGGACTTCAAGCCCACTTGAATCATTTGCCCTATTTGGTGCATTAGTGATGAAATTGGTTTCTCCACTAATGGGCCCAAATGTGTTGACAGGCACGATGGACCTTGGGCCATGAATCCTAGTAAGTCAAGAAGTTGACTTGACCAAAATAAGTTTTGGACAAATTCAAAATTTGAATTTTGAATTTTGAATTCGAATTCAAATTCAAATTACGAACTGTGATAAAATTGAATTTATATTTGAGTTTAAATTTCAAATTTGAAATTTGAAATTGAATTTGAAATTCTATGAGGTCAGGTTGTTGAGGATAATTTAAATTATCTGAATGAATTATCCAATAAAGATTGGATGAAGATTCTCTCAACAACATTGGTTGTTGAGGATAATTTAAATTATCTAAATGAATTATTCAATAAAGATTGGATGAAGATTCTCTCAACAACATTATCATTTGAATTCAGAATTCAAATGAGTTTTGTTGCAACAAACTTTGGAGGGATGAGAGAGAGAATACGCGGTTTTGATGAGAGAATCTTAATAGATTCTTTTTCAAATTTTCTGCAACAAATGGATAGGATCCGTTCACTTGAATTTTGAATTCAAGTATTGCAAGAGTGGAACGAACTCAAGGATGTTCTAGTAACAACTTGAATTTCGAAATTCCCAACAAACTGAGACTGATTTGGAGTGCTTATCTCACCTTAAATAGATACCTATGTGGGGAGGATTTGACATTAGAAAATTTTACCCCCTCCTGTCTTGATTTTGAATCAAGTTCTAGCTTTTCCTCTCCCTCATCTTCTCTCCTCTTTTGCTGCACCTCAACTGACCTCAAGGCACCATTACAATCTTGAGAAAAGAAACCAAATACTTGAAAGCCTCACACCTTGCATGCGCCTAGCAAGCCACCAAGGAGAAGGAGAAATCAAGGAGAAGAAGTTCTCACTTGCAAGAAGGAGAAAACCGTGTGGATCACCATTGGAGGGCGTCATCTTCTTTGAGCCTTCAAGTGATAAAGATAATTTCTAAAACCCCAACGTGTATCAATGAGTAATTCCTAGACACACACACTTGTGGTGCATAGATGGTCTATGTTTCCGCATCGATAAAAATTTTGCTTTTACCCTCATGTGAGCACACTGCAGTTGGACCAAGGTGCTACGTTTTTCAAACTTTCACGTGGTTTCAGAGCCTGGCTCGTTGCTGCAAACGCGTGAGATTTTATTAGCAATCGAATTTTCAAAAATCGTTTTGAAATCTTCATCCTTTTCTTGAACAAGATTCTTTAAATTTCTTTTTATTCTTTATGAAAGGATTATTTTCTTGTGATTATGTTCAAAGTGAGACACCACTTTGTGGAGACAAAAGTGATGGCCAAGGGGAGTCTTGGGGCTATGGCTTTTTTTTTTATCAAGTCTCAATGGACTAGAAGTGCCAAAGCCATGGTGGTTAAGAACACCTACCATAGCCACCGCCTAGATATATCTAAGGCAGCCCCATCACATTTCAAATTTTGAATCTTGATCATGTTTTTGGGTTGATTATCAAATGTTGGTATTTTGATGAAGATGAATTCGATGGTGGCTTAGAATTTGCAAATTGTTTGTTTGTTTCCTAACCTTCCTTATAGGTACATGAACATATGGATGGTCATGGTGCTTTGCATGTATGTTTAAATGTCAATTTTAAATTTTAATTGTTTGGTTAAATGGGATTGTATTTGTCCCAATTTAAATTTTACGTCTTTTATTTTAATTATTTTGGATGTAAAATTCGAATCGATAAAGTTCAAGCTTGTTGGACCGTGGAAAAACCAAAGAGGAGGATCGGCCATGTTGATGATCCCGAATGAGTTCAATGAAGTTTTTGATCTGAGGCTTGAAGACGCTTTGGATGGAAAAACAGAAGGCACCATGATCATCCACCGTGTGTTTGAATTTCATGCATGATTTATATTTTTGATATTCAAATTTTGAAATTGCGACTAGTGTGCATGATTATTACTAGACGTGGTTACTCTACGACTAGTATGCATGATAAGACAAGCCCTTTAAAATGAACTATGTTATAGTTAGTTTGTATGTCTAATTATGCATGCAAGATAAAATAAATAATTGCCTTCCATCGTCAGTGGCACTCAAATCCCTTCTACATGGTAGTGCTCTCTAGCTCAGCTAAGACCTATCATTTCGTTGGGTGATGGTGCTATTCGAAGTGTACGATACTTAGGATGATGGTTTGTGCTAGAATAGGTGTATAGGCTGCAAGCTCAGCGGGGTCTATGCATCTAGGGCAATGTGGCCAGGTTGTTACATAATGATGTGACACTAAGTGACAAAGAGTTGTCAACATGATGATCTAAGAGAACATATAGATATATTGTTGATAAGATCAACCCACTAGATAAGTTAGTTTTGCAGGCTCAGCCGAAGACTAATGAACCTAGCCGTTCTCTTTGCCCACTATGGATATCCTTATGAAGGATAACCCTAAATCAATCACCGAGGGTCATTGATTTTAGAGAAAAATAGTGGGAGGGCCATATACGTTTAAAAGTCTCCGTATTTGGTTAATAAATTTTGTGAAATACTTATGTGTGTTTATTTTATTTTCAGCAATTGAGTTATGTTAGACTTTTGGCAAGCGTACCAATTTGTCATTGTAAGTTACAAAATTTATAAAAGTTCGTCTCCACAGGGACTTGTGCTACTCAGTTAATCCAAATAGAATTTAACAGTTTAATAGTTATGTACAACGAGTATAGTAGAAGTTTTGATGGTTTTACAGAAATAATGAAAGATAACTAAAAAGTACGAAAACTAATTAATTCAAGAAAAGCGTAGGATTTGGATTTCATCATTCATATCCTTTTAAACCCAATTAATATTACCATGCAATAATCATTATCTATCCTTATTGATGCACACTATGTTAACCTCGAATCGATCCCTCGTAATCGAGTTCTAAGGATATTTACCGAATATCAATCCCTCGCATACAAAGTAAATACCCCAGCATTAAGAATTATAATCACGTGCTTTTATGCAATCAAAATGGTACGCCCTATTCCTAGCGATCGTAACGTAATGAGTAAAATTATTCAGTTCAAACCCTAAGGGCACTTTCCAGTCAAGCTTAGGATTTTAGTTCATGATTCTAGTGATCAAGTAGATTCAAGCATTAAACATAGAATAAAATTACCAAGAAGGAATAGAAGAGATTAATGCATAAATAAATATTAAAAGAGAAACATAGGGATAGAAGATTACATCCAATCCTTAAGAGAAACTAACCAATCATGGAGAGAACCTCCTTAAGAGAAGAATTGATGAAAGGCCCCATCACCGCTTCTTTCCAGCAGAGTCTCCACACATAATCTCACTTCTCTCACTTTCCTAACCTACCTAATACTAATACTTAAAAAACTAAACTAAAGAAAAAGCTTAGAAGAAGCAAGGAGGAGGAAGAAGGAGTTGCAAGAAGTGTGTAATGCTTTGGGGGTGCATGGCTATTTATAGATGGTGATCTACTCGTGTTTAGTCGCCCAAGCGAGCCTTTTATATGTGTTCCAGTCGCCCAGGCGAGTTAAGGGCCCAAGTTGCACGACCACTTGGCCACTTGGAGGCCCACTTGCATGTGTTGCTCGCCCAGGCGAGCCAATTACACTACATTCACTCGCCTGGGCGAGTTAAATGTACTTCCAGAAGAGTCTTTGCGCTTTTGATGCATTATGGGCCTAATTTGCTTGCTGCACCTCCTTGTTTTGCTTTATGGTTCATTTTTGCTTGCTCTAAGTGTACGGAAGCTTCAGAATTTATGGAATCTTGCAAAATACAAAAGAAGATTGGATGAATCATCAAGAATTAAAACACATCATTAATGTTAAGCGCTAAATACAAACTAACTAGATTAGGGCAAATTTTTGATAGATATTCTTAGAAAAATACAAGATAAGTGCTTTAAATGTAACCCTATTTTCACTAAGATATGGCACTTATCAAGTTATAGCCAGAAATTTTAATTTACACTCAATTGTGGATGCTAACAAGTTAACCGGTCCAAACTTCACGGATTCGTATCTGTAACACCCTGAAATTTCGGTAACTTAAAATATATGTGTGATTTATTCCTTGTATGATTTGATTAATTTATTAATTAGGATTATTTGAAATATTATGTGAATAATCCATGTGCAATTACTTGATATAGAGGTTAAGTTATGTGGAGTTTGTTTGAGATGCGCTATATTTGAGTGATTACGAGTTTGACCCAAAACCTGTTTTAGTAAAATCATCATTGTGAAATGGTTAACCGTTGGATTGTCTTAAAAGTTTAAAGTAAGATTTCTAACCCACATATGTAAGTTTTGACCGTTGAGATTATCAAAATAATATCTAGAACGTGAGAAATTAATTTTTCACTAAAGCAGAAAATTCTAGAATTGGGTCAACTCGCCTAGGCGAGTTTTGCAGGCATTTTTGGTCGCCTGGGCGAGTGGAGGCGGTGCTGAATATGTTTTTAAGCTTCCAAGTCATGAAAATGGAGGTTCTTCCTCCTCCAAACAGATCCAAGCCCCCCACCACCCTCCTCCACCACCCATAGCCATCAGAGACACCCACGAGCCGTTGTTGCTTGCCACGAGACCCCGGCACAGAGAGGAACCCTTTAATCGGAGCGGAATCTTCGAAACTCTTCCTGAAGTTTCGGTAGAGAACGGAGCTCCCAATCCTCCTTTCTTGGTTTTCTTGAGGTAATCTTATTCTTTTGTCTTCTTCTAGCTAGTTTAAGCCTCTCTTGATATCTCTTATGATTCGGGTACCGTTATTGGCTGTTTCTACACTTCCTTTGATAATCCTTTGAAAATGAGATGTTGTAAAAGTCTCCTTTTTATGAAACTGATATCATTTCTGTGATCCTGGTTGAACCCTGGTCACATTGGTGTGATCGGAATTTCAAAATGATGTCTTTTGATGTGGACTCTCAAAACACCATTTTAGCCTCTTTTTAGATTTGAGTGGGTATTTGACCCCAAATGTTAATATTGATCTTACCTTGGAAATCTATATTAAATTGTCTTCGATTTGGTATATAGAGCTCTACGTTTGGACGAAAACACGCGTATTAAAGGATCTCCAAAACAACACTGTGAGGTTTTAACAGGAGAACTCCTAGTTAGGTAAGGGAAGTTTATTATTTAATTATAGTTTAGATACCATAGTTGGGGGCCAGGGAGTCCAACTATGAAGATATTTGCCTGTCCCTGCTGTGTGCTGGTTTTCAAGAAAAACTACGTTTTTAACTAATGGGATGCGATCTATTTATGATTGATGTGTGTTTGTCCCTGTGTGTGTGTGTGCTTGTTTTCAAGACAAATGATGTTTTTAACTAATGGGATGCGGTGTATTTATTACTAATGTTGTAGATGACAGTGAAATTGAAATACCATGGAAATGATTGATGATGTTTACATGATTTGTGATGATTTAGATGAGGTGATGCTTATGTGATTGGTGATGTCTGAATGAAATAATGTTCCAATGAGATATATGTTTATTGGGTTAATGATATTCTTATTGTGATGATTGGATTTTTGGGAAAAGTCTTAATTACAGAGGAGACTCTGCCCAAATTTTTATAATATGTTTTCTTATTTAATTATTTATTAAATTTTTAAATGGGCATAAAAGTGTGTTTTATATATTGTAGTCCTCCTCTTTAATTTAGAATTCTCCTAAGAATATCAGTCTTGTTATATGATGAATTGTGAATGTATGAACTTTGGGTTGTCTGAAGACCTGGGGAATGTGAATCTCAGGCATATGTATTATGTATAGATGTGAAATGTGATTGCTTGTGATGTCGATGATGATATTGAAATTGAGATGCCATTGATGTAGTTAATGATGTTTAAATGAGATAATGTTGACGTGGTTGATGATGTTGAAATGAGATAATATTGATATGCATGATGACGATATTGAGATGATATGATGTTGAGGTTGATAATGACATTGATGAGAGATAATGTTGATGTGAACAATGTCATTGTATGTGGATATACATGGATACCCATGGGGGGTGTATGACGGGTTACCCTTGCGAGGAAGGATTTGTTCCTAGCCAGGTCATACATTGATGGTGCCCATGGTTGTAGGCTGTGTATGTACACGTGGGATGCAATGACCGGTTGGTTACCCTTACGAGGATGGATTTGTTCCTAGCCACGGTCAGCGCATCGGTGAACCCACATTGGTTTGTTATGTATGTACATGGGGGGTGCATGGCGGGTTACCCTTGCGAGGAAGGATTTGTTCCTAGCCGGGTCATGCATTGATGGTGCCCATGTTTCATACTTCATTTGTATGTGTGGAAATAGAATGAAGGCACTCACGTACCTGTGTGTTTCAGTGGGTTGAGAACGCAGGTACTATGGGGTCATCAGGTTTGGAATTCCCTTGCAATGCTGGCTGATCACCGGGTGGGGGAATGGCCAGTGCATGACAGGGTGGCCCTGATAAGCGGTGAATCATTTTTCCTGTGAGAGGCTATTTCTGGTGATGGTACCACATTGCATGCTGATAGATGAGTCAGGTGCATGCATCATTCTACGCATGATTGTTTGAGATGTGAAATGCATTGGATGATTGGTTTGTTGAGTGTGTATTGGAATCATAGATTTTTGTTAATAATTGTGGTGGGTAATATTGTTTCCTTCCCAATTGCTGTTATCTGATATTTGTTGGTTTTTATATGATAAACTCACCCTTGCATTTGTTGTACTGTGTGGTTGGTACCTGTGATGATTGCGAACTTTCATTCGTGGGAGCAGATAAGCAGCAGTAGGTGACTTTGGAAGGAGATCTTCTTTTTGGTTGGAGCCGCCAAGCCGACGTGATGACGTTGGATTCCTTTTTGGAGAAAGAGTTGTGTTTTGTTAATCAACTCTCTCTTAGTTAGTCTTTGGCTTTTTGTTGATATGTAATTTCAGGTGTATATACACGTAAAGCTAAAGGAAGTTCTGACATGTGGATGACATGTACTAATTTAATATATATGTATAGTGTGTTTAAATATGTAATTGTAATAGTGTTTGATAATTGTATTATCGCGAAAAATTTACCATCATTTTCATAATCAAATTAATGAAGTTTTATTAAAAATTGAAGTTGCACGATTAAGAGTTAGTGATATCGTAGCGACGAGGTGGGTCGTTACAGTATCAGAATGTAAAAATAGTTTTACGTTCTGAAAAGATAGTGTATGTTCTGGATTCTTCTTTTCCTGTTGCCCCTGCTCAAGGGCTAGATGGGTATGACGAGTATGATCGGGAAGCCCATAGATAGCACCTAGCGGACAATGAGTAGGCAATATGCATATTGCTTGCGTCTATGTCTGCGGAGCTTCAGCGTCAGCATGAGCATATGGATGCTCCCTCCATTATCCTGCATTTGCAAGAGCTTTATGATAAGCAAGGGAAGGCTGAGCATTTTGAAACCTTCAAGAAACTGTTTGGCTGCAAGATGGTTGAAGGCACTGCGGTTGGACCGCACATCCTCAAGATAATTGGGCTTATAGAGAAACTTGGTTCTCTAGGTTTTATCATAGACCATGAGCTAAGTGTTGACTTAGTCCTGCAGTTCTTGCCACCTTCATTTAACAGGTTTGTGGTCAACTACCATATGAATAAGGTGGAGACAACACTCCCAGTGTTGTTGAGTCTCCTGACCACTGCTGAGGGTGGTGTTAAAAGGAACAGGACCTAAGCCCTTCTAATTGGCAGGCCTAATAAGGCTAAGGGTAACGGAAAATCTGTAGAGACAGACAAGCTCAAGCCCAAGGGCAAGCCCAAAAAGAAGAAGGGCAAAGGCAAGGGTAAAGGAAAGGAAAAATCTAAGGACAAGGCTAATGTTGTATGCTTCCATTGTCAGAAGGAAGGACATTGGAAGAGGAACTGCCCATTGTACCTTTGTGAGCCTTAAGGAAAGGAAGCATGGTGATGCTTCTACCACTAGTATGTTTGCTATAGAAATAAATTTTTCAAGTGTTGATTCACCTTCATGGGTATTGGATATTGGTTGTGGTTCTCTCACAATTGACAGCTCCTTACACACCACATCTAAATGGTGTGTCTGAGAGGAGGAACCGAACCTTGCTAGACATGGTACGGTCTATGATGAGCATGGTACGGTCTATGATGAGTGGTACGAAGCTCCCAAATTCATTTTGGGGATTCGCCTTACATTCGATGCTACATTTTCTTAAAAGGGTTTCGTCGAAATCTGTTATGACTACTCCGTATCAGATATGGAGGGGCCTAAGCCTAACTTGAGTTATCTCAAGGCGTGGGGCTGTCCAGCTTATGTCGAGACCCTAGCACCTGAAAAGTTAGGGGCTAAGAGCACCTTGTGCTACTTTGTAGGTTATATCAAACAAACTAAGGGATACTACTTTTACTACCTTGAGGACCAAAGAGTCATTGTGTCCAAGAATGCTACTTTTCTTGAGGAGGATCTTCTTTCTCAAGGAGAGTGCGAGTAAGATAGAAAAGAAATTCAAGACCTACAAGGACAGATAGCGAAGCCCGACTCTGTTGATCAGGTGATGCCTCAACTAGAGGAAATAGACACCCAGGCCCATAGGAGTGCTAGGGTTATTCATCCACCTGAGAGGTACGGATTTGTGATTAAGAATCAGCAGACCGTTGAGGATGATGAGCCTACTTCCTACATTGAGGCAGTTAAGGATGTTGACTCCTCAGAATGGCTAGAAGTCATGGAGTCTGAAATAGATTCGATGCATCAGAACAAGGTATGGACCTTGGTTCCACCACCTGAGGGAATAGTTCCTATTGGGTGCAAGTGAGTCTTCAAGAGGAAGACTGATGCTGATGGCAACATCCAAACCTGTAAAGCTAGGTTGGTTGCAAAGGGTTACCATCAAAGGCAAGGAATTGACTTTGAGGTGACTTTCTCGCCTGTTGCTATGATCAAGTCTATTAGGATTATGCTAGCTATAACAGCATGTCATGATTATGAGGTTTGACAGATGGATGTCAAAACTGCCTTCTTGAATGGTTTCTTGAAAAAGGAAGTGTATATAACACAACCTGAAGGTTTTGAGTCCAAAGGCCAAGAGCATATGGTATGCAAACTTCAGAAGTCAATATATAGGCTTAAGCAAGCTTCCAGGAGCTGGAATCTTCATTTTGATGAAGTTGTTAAGGGTAACGGCTTTATCAAGAATGAAGATGAACCATGTGTCTACAAGAAGTTAGTGGGAGCGCTGTTGTTTTCCTTGTGCTATATGTAGATGACATATTGCTCATTAGAAATGACATTCCCATGTTACAGTCCACAAAGATTTGGTTGTCAGAGAACTTCACCATGAAGGATGTAACGATCCGCCTCGTCGCTACTGTATCACCAACTCTTATTGCACAAGATTTAACTCTTAATGAAAACTTCATTAAATTAATTATGAAAATGATGGTAAATTTTTCTCGATAATATAATTATCATACACATATTACAATTCCATAATTAATCACATATGTACATATATATATTAAATAGGTACATGTCATCCACATGTTAAAGCTTCCTTTAGTTTTACATGTAATACAACTGAAATTACATATCTAACAAAAAGTCAAAGAACTAACTAACAAAGAGTTGATTAACAAAACACAACTCTTTCCCAAAAAGAACTCCAACGTCATCACATCGGCTTGGCGGCTCTAACCAAAAAGAATCTCCATCCAGAGTCACCTACTACTGCTCGTCTGCTCACACGAACGAAAGTTCGTGATCATCACAGGTACCAACCACATGGTACAACAAAAGCAAGGGTGAGTTTATTATATAAAATCAAGAAGCATCAGATAGTAGCAATTGGGAAGGAAACAACATTACTCACCACAATCACTAACAAAAATTCGTGATTCCAATACACACTCAACAAACCAATCATCCAATGCATTTCACAACTCAAATAATCATGTATAGAATGATGCATGCACCTGACTCATCTATCAGCATGCAATGTGGTACCATATCCCAGAAATAGCCTCTCACA
>QARZ01040847.1:119998-155235 GCA_013407115.1 Glycine latifolia | reverse complement strand
AAAAAAATTTCAAAATTCATTAAAGCAAAAATAATTAAGTAATGGAAAATTTTAGTTATATGTGAATGTATATGTGGTTTTTGATTTATTTTTTACATTTAAGTCCATATTTGTTTATTGAGATGAGATTTTGGACATTTTGGATTAAGAATTTGCTTTGTTTGGTTAGAACTGTTCTTGCAAGGTATGTATGTATGTCAATCAAAGTTGTGTATGATTTGGAATGGTTGAGTGTTGTTGTTGCTGGGGTTTGGTTTGAAGTCATAGAATGACATGTAAACAAATGATGTACAGATAATGGCTAAGACTAGAGGAATGCGTCGGGCTCTTGGAAGAGTTTTAGACCGAACACTGGGTAGAAGTCGTAGAGGTAACGAAAATGAAGCCATTGAGCGGCGTAGGCCAACGGCATCCGCGCATAGAGAAAGGGTAGGTAATGTCATTGTTGAGGATCTTCCCGTTTAGGAACCATATATGGACACTGATATTCCTAGGACGGAGGATATTGATACTGAGTTTGAATCATATCCAGGAGGCCCGGGAGACTGTTCCGTGTTAATAGAATATGCAGATCATGTTGCTCTTAGAGTGTGAGTAGGAGAGGTATTAATATGTTGAATTACATACCTGAATAAGTAACATTAGTCATAATATACATCGTAAACTGATATACTATTTATTGCAAAAACGTCTTACTTTGCTGGAGTGAAAGAGAAACTACAATGATGTTATACCTAGATGCAATTACATGACCCATATCAGTAATATTCATCCACTTATCCATCATTACCTGTAAATAAACAGTTAATGAAATATTTTGCCAACAATGTGGTTTCCAAGTAAATTCAAATGAGAACGGAAAATAATCCATCAACTAGTAAAGACCTTTTTAAGGTTTCAAACCTATGTATCCCACCAAACAAGGCTATATATTCATCAGACCATTATGCAAGTTCTTTGAGCAAATGATTGTGTGCCAAAGACCAAGAATCTTCACCATAACTTAATAAGGTAGGAATTACACGATACCCACAATTGCCATCATCTTTTACATCAATGATGTTCACAATGAATTTATGCATAAATGGATGAAATTCATCAAGCACAGGAATGTTGTTGTTCTTAGAGGGAAGAACATCAAATGATGAACTGGATTGTTTTTGACTGGAACAACTATTTTGCACAGAATGTAAGTCATCCACATACTCAAAGTAAGACGGGTCCCTTCTCGTTGACCATTGGTGCTTTGTGATGTTTTTCTTTTTAGCACCTTTAGTTATTACCTTTTCAGGGGGGCACATGGAATTTAAATTAGGGAATGCAATTTCTTTAAGCTTAGTCTTTAATGTCAATTTACCACACATGTCAAGGTTTTGAAAACGGTTGGATATGGCTTCCATCTCTTCAGTTATGCTAATGTCAGATTCATGCAAACCTTTGTCTGAAAAATTTAACCTTCGCCAAAACATATTAATGGTATTAATGGGAATGCTCCCTCTAAAGCTTTCAAGAGCCCACACAACATTGTTTATACGCTCCGCCTCTAAATAGGAAAATGCAGCTGAAAATGTCATCCCAGTAGGTGTTACACAAACAATGTCAAGTAAAGGAAGTCTGTACCTGTTTGTTTTGTATGTACTGTTTATCAAGAACATCATATGATATGCATTGCTCAATTTTACAGCATTCGGATGTGTCCAAAATAAGTCACGCACAACATTTTCATCCTTCAATCTATGCCAATGAATATACATGTCGCGTTCAAGAAGTTTCATTAGTTGTTGCATTTTAGTATTATTGCCTTTTGTACATGTTCGGTATGCATATCTTGCATTGTGTACTTGCTTCAAACTTGTGACAATATTGGCATTGTGCTCCTTCAAAGTTAGAAGAATATTTTTTGATTTCACCATGAACCTTGTCATATCAGCAATAATGATCTTCTCCTCCTCAATTAGTCGACCAACATATGAGTGTCCATAGAATGACTTAGCCAAAGCATGATTATGATTGTCACATATTAGCTTCATCATCCACCCTTGACCTCTCGAGACTGGTTTGCCCTGCAGCTTAAAAGGACAATCACATTTTCTAGTGTTAGTCGCTGAAGGTGTCAAACCTTTTTTCCATGCTCTATACTTTCCACTCATTTCACAACCAATTAGCACAAATGATAACATTCCTATCTTTCCAGTTGACATGTCACTCCTCATTATGACAGATAAAAAACCATTATCATATGCAACAGTACTAGCCCATTTCAATACAACATCACGGGATTCAAACACCTATACAAATTCATCTTCAATCTTCTTAATTCAATCATTTAACAACTTTAACTAGATTCAAAATCATATAAATACCTCAGACATTTTAAACGTTGTAGAACAATCAATTAAACAATTATTGTTTTCAAACGCATTAGGATCCGTTCCAATGTCTTCATTGATCTTAATTTCTTCAGACATAATACTATCATACATCCTATCATCGTTGTCCATCATAACAAATTAAAATTAAAATTAAACATTAGCAAAAACATCTGCATAATAATAATGATTACAAACATTAAATTCATAACATAAAACAAATTCAATAAACTTTTGTATCAACATTAATAAAAAAATAAAACTAAATTCAATAAAGTGTTAATTAAAAAATTAAGAAATAATTTTAACAAAACATTCAAAGACCAATAACACCATTTACATAAACAATCAAAACATTAACCTATTGTATTCATCCACAAATATTAGAACATCTATCGAATTTATTACATATAAATTTTCAACTTAAAATCAATTTTAATAAAATATATTTTATTAAAATTAAAGATTTAAAAAAAAATCTTGTATACGAATTGGCTAATCCATATGGCTCTTACGGATTGGATAATCTGTATGGTTCATACGGATTGCGTAATTTGTAATAACCATACAGATTAGTTAATCTGTATGAATCATATGGATTATTCAATCCGTAAGAGCCATATGGATTGCCTAATCCTGTATGCTTCATATGGATCACCAATTGCATATGGATTCGGTAATCCGTATAAACCATACAGATTACCGAATCTGTATGAAACAAAAAAATCAGACTCACCTCGTTGCACCCACCACGACGCCACCAGCCGCTCCACTCCGGCGAACCACTACGTTAAATCACCACCCAACTATCAACTCCGAAAGCAAACCACCAATGCATATCTCAAACAAAACACAAAAATGAGTACGTGTATGAAAGCCAACGAATATAACAAGGAAGAAATGGCCAAGGGCATTTATGAAAATTCAAAATTGTTAAATGGTGTATGAGAAACTCATATGGTGTATGAAGTACACCCCAAAATGTTATGGACCAAGCCCACATTACCTGTAAAGGCCAGAAAGGAATCTATATGAAGGGATTTTCTTTCTCATATTTCTTTCAGTGAAATAGACGATACAAATTGTCAATATTATATTAAAAATATATTTCACGAAATAATTTAAAAATAATGATATATATAAGTCTTGAATATATAACCTTTATGTTATTAACTTGACATTTTAACCAACTAAATTAATAGACCAATTATGTTAAAAAATAATTAATGTCATTATATAACATTAAATGCTTTAATATATATTTAATACACACATAAATTTATATAATAAATTTTGTAATGATCAATTTTGATCTAATAATATTTTTTTACATATATATTTTTATTAAATATATTATTTTTATTTAAAATTTATATATGTAAAAAATAGATTATTAAGTAAAATTTAATTATTATAAACTTTATGATATAAGTTTATATGTGTCTTAAATATATATTAAAATTTTTAGTGTTTTATATAATTATATTTATTATTTTTTAATATAATTAATCTATTAATAATTGAATTGATTAGAGTGTCGTGTTATATAAATTCACATAAAAAATATCTCCGATATGCATGTGTTACTGCCGGTTGTTAATTAATATTTGCTTCTGTTTTTACTAGTGTTGCTGCATTGAATTGTATGGATGTATGAATTGCACATATAATTGAATGGTTCAAAAAGAATTAAAGTGTTATCAAAAAATTTTAAAAAATAAAAAGAATTAAAGTATTTCTCCTTCTCCCCTTTCATTTTGGTTTTCTTTTTTAGGAGGTTCCTTTTTGTATGGATTCTTTTTTTAAATAATTTTTACTTTCAATGGCTAGCGAGTCCAATTTTTTATTTATGTCAATGAACTAAATACTTCAAATAAGTAAATTTATATTTTTAACACATTAAAATAATAATTTAATATAATACTAATATTATTTACGATACTGATTGAAGAATTAATAATATAATTTTTTTAGTAAAACTTAAGAAATTGTTCTAAAAGTGTATTGAAAATTCTAACAAAAGTGTATTAATAAGACTTTTTTAATAACAAAATCCTTTTAAATCTTTAACCAGTTATTCTTATTTTACATTAAGAATATTTCCCAATTAATAACTAGAGATTAATATGTTCGAGATTTATAGATTATTGAAGTGGGCATTGTCTCTACTAATAAAGTGTTTTTCATACGCATGACCAAAAATCAAACTTTTAAAGATACATTTAAGAGACTTTGCAATCTAAATAAATTTTAGAATAATTTTAAAGCTTAATATTTTTATTAGTAAATAAATTTAATACATGTTAGGCTACATGACATTGTTTGACTAACAGGCTTTAAAAATAATTTTATAACATAGTTTCTTAATTTAACGATTTTATAATAATAAGTTAGGCCAAACCATAAACTCGGACAACCTATTAGATTCGACCTAGTGATTGAAACAAATGCATCCGGACCTAGATTCGATCGCCATTCTACACCAAAACCATAGAATCATAAACCGACGCAGGGGATAACCTTCTGTTATTTTCATTTCTATTTAATTATAACTTTGATTTTATATACTAACAATAAAAAAGATTCTAACACTATCAACTAATTAGAAGTAAAATATTTTTAGGATAAAAATAATTTTTAATTGGTTAATATTTAGAAAATTTATAATTTTCTTTACTAAATTTTAACTTTTATCCTCCTATACTTTTATTTTTGTTTCCCATATATATTTTTATCCATCATATTAGTCTCAAATTTTAAAGATTTACAATTTTAATTCAATTCTCAAATTTTGCATACATTGTCCTGTTTAACTTCATGGTTGACTAATGTGTTCCAAATGTGAAGAGGTTGAAAAATAATTTGACAATTTAAAATGTAAAAGAAAAAAATTCTTGAGAAACCAAAATTATAATTGAGTATTTAATCAAAATAATAGATTTTTTTTTAAAAAAAGGAATATAATAGCGAGTTAAAAATTTAAAAAATTTAAAATTAAAATTTAACCTGTTTTCAATTATTCATCATTGATTGTTATTTAAAATTAAAATATAATAACTTGTTTTCAATTAGTCCATGTCACCTGACCCAAATCATCCATGCCCACCCTTTTGTTGTCTATAGTCACTTCGAGAAAACACAGGCACAGGCATCGTAACTACTAGAAACTCCCAACAAACGGAAAAACACGGAAACACAATTCGTCAGCGAATATAGTATTATCAGCCACCCTAAACCAAACTTAGTGTCCTCTGATTCTCTCTCGTGCTCATTCACAAACACAAGTCTTAAAATTTTAGATTTAGACTTAATCAACCTTTTAAAGTCGATTTGTAAAGTAAGAATTACTTTTCACGTATATATTATTTTGATTATATTACCACTATGTGCAATCTCCAACAAGACATGTCAGTAAACAAAGCTAGAGAGATAAACATAAAGCTGATATGCCCCTCCCTCTCAAAGGTTACTCAAGTGGTGGCGTGGGACGACCAGAGAATCGACTTGGGCTTCATTGCGCGTGCCTTTGGGCTCGACCCGTCGACGCTGAGACTCAACGGTCACTTCATCGGCAGAGGGGTCGACCTTGTTGCCTCTTCTGTCACTTGGAAGAGTCTTCTTTCTTTCTTCTCTTCCAAAGGGTTGCCCACTGGCAAAGACAAACGTGACGCTCTTGTTGTCACTGGCAAGCTATGCAAAGTTGGACTCAAGCGTATGTCTCTTTGATTTCCTCTTTTTCTTTTTTTTTTTGAAAATTGAAAGTTTTACCGTTGATGGATGTTTCTTAGTGAAGCAATTGAAGGAGTTATTGGGAGGGAATGTTTATTTTACATGTGAATAGGTAATTAGTTACAAAGTTTAAAAAATTCCACTCTGCTTCCCTTCCCTTAATTAAGAATGTTTTGCTAGATCAATTTGATTTTATGTAAATTTAATTTTGATCCTTCTATTTTGATTGTTATGTAATATTAGCTCTTCTCTCAAGCTCTCACTTCTGTATATGTATTATGTACACATTGTTTTCGGAGGGTTAAAGAAAAATGCATGTTTGGTTGGTGACTATGTTTTTAATTATTATTTGTTGTATGACAATCTATTTACCTGTTTGTTGCTAACAAATATTGAGGATAGAAATGATGCTTAGATTGGCATGTGTTTGTTTGGAGTGAATAAGAGATGGATTTCGTCTTGGTTTCATTAGAATTGAGACACTTCAGATTTGTCTGGAACTGTAATTGGTTAGACATGACACTGACATGGCAGAAAATTGTGATGGTTCCAGTTTCATATATATCTTTTATTCTTCTCCATCCATGAAATAAAATACATGTAAGAAATGATATGTTTGTTGGGAAGTTTTTTGTTATCTGCGGTGCGGTATGTTTTTTTGTTATTTGGGTTGCTGCATTGTTTTGGCAAATTGAAGTCCATTTCCAATGTTCAGTTTTTTAAATAATGTTGCATGGCTGCTGAGAAAATTTAAATGGGAGGACAACATGGAATTTCATCAGCAGTTATTGCTTTGCTTTCCAATGTAATCTTGAGATATTCCACACCTTTTCCATTTCTTGGCTTAGATATGTTTGAGAACAATTGCAATGCCATAACTGTTTCTGGTATTTAAAACCTTAGGTGGAAACAGGGAAAGAAAAGGGGGAGAGCACACTGAAGAAGGATGAATATAAGTGAATTGTATTTTCCTAAGATGACTTTTGTTGAGCCATGCCTAACTTCTCAGAAATGTCATAACTGTTTAGTTTTCCACAATCATTCTACTCTAACATCACCTGCAATTTCATGAGTCTTTATTTTCTTGTGTTTAAATTACTTCTTTCCAAAGAGAATGTTGGATATGTAGAAAGATGAACAATGTGATCACTTAATGTATTGTAATTGGAGTTTCTTACATAGGATCCTGCCATGTCTTTATATCTGTCTGGACATGGATTCCATGCAGTCCCACTCTTGGCTTAGTCAATTATCATTTTCATTGGTAGTAAAATATTGGTGGGCTTATATTCTTCTTTTGTCTCATATCTCTTTCTTCTAATAGGATGCGTACTTTGTTTGGTATTGAGAAGGATGTATTTTGCTAGTTACATTGTTTCTCCTTATTTAAATATAGTTGTGATCATGCAGGAGGACACGACTCACAACATTTTCAAAATGGGGTTGGCAAAATGGTGGAAGGTGAGAATGCTGGTAACAGTAGAGGTATTCAATTGGAAGCTGTCAACTTGCTCAAGAATAAAAAGTTGAAAGAGAACAACACAGGTACATAATTTTAGTTAATTGTGATGACTGTATATATAACTGTTATTTGAATCAATGTTTACTTCTATAAGCATGGACAAGATATAAAGCAAACATAATTCAGTTTGATGATTATAAATAAGATTATATGTTATCATGCTATGGATAAGATAAGAAATGAGGATATTCGACAAAAGGTAACAGTGGTACCAGTGTGTGAAAAGATGAGGGAGCATAGATTGAGGTGGTTTGGGCACGTTATGAGACGACCATTGGATACTCCCTAAGAACAAGAGTTTGTTTGCAAGAGCTCGACATAGAGAGGTAGAGATCGACCGAAACTTACCTGGGGAAAGGTAGTTAAACAAGACTTAATGAAGTGAGATATAGATTGGCGGACGGTATGTCTTAGGACGAAGTGGAAAAAAGCTATAAGCTTGGTGGAGAGTTAAACTTATTAGTATTTTTATGTTCCAGTCGTTCCCTTTTTCTTAGTTTTTTCCCTCTTCATTTCTCCCCTCCTCCTTTCACCCCTCTTTTATTTTAGTTTATTTTACCCCCCTTTTGTCTTATTTTCACTTTTTCTTCTTCCCTCCCTTTCTCTTTCTTTGTTTTATTTTCGATTTATCATTGGGTTCATCTACCATCGATCCCAATTAACTTGGGTTAAATGTATTGTTGATGTTGATGTTAATGCTATATATCTTCAAGCTTGTGGTATTCAAGAGTTACCCTTACAAATTTGTAAACATTTGAAGTTATTTGATGAGAAGTTCAGGAAACATTTTGCAATTATGCAGCAGCCATTTTGTTGCATTTTTTGTGTGAAGGAATATTTTTATTTTTTAACTCTTATTTTTCTATGCACTTTTCAAAAGGCGAGATTCTGAATGGCCAAAGCTGCAAGAGAAAGCAACTATTGGAAGATGTCAACTTATTCAAGAAATTAAAAATAAATGAGGACAAGTCAGGCAAGTTCAGCATTCCTCACCCTTAATTCTACCCTTCACATTTGGCTTTGTTTTCTTTAGTTTTCTCATTACCTTTTATTGCAATGCGGTCTCTTAACCAAAGAAGAACTTTTCAAGTCTTCTCCCTCCCCTTCCTAAGAAAATTCTCTTCTTATCTGTCTGCAACTGCCTCAACATTAAGACATTTAATGAACTCTTCACAGATATTCACGATAAAGTTGATGACCTCTCTGGCAGCATTGCACACAGCCAGTTTACATGCAGCTACACAAGTAAGAACCTGAAGCGGATAAGAGAAGACGAGACAATAGCAGCTAATTACAAAAGGATTAGATAAATTCTCTCATTTTTGTTCTTTTTGTTAAATAGTAACTGTAAATTCGTTGATATGTGTGATATGCTGTGAAAAAATGAAAGAGATAATAAATTTTACTGAGCCAGTGTTTCAGCGGATGGAAGGAGTATACCATTACACTTTCATGTGCTAGGAAAATCAAATTTCTTGTTGAAGAGTTGGGAATAAATGATTGGCACTTTGGCACCCTGATCGCCTTCAACTGTTCCATGAACCAAAAATTTAATATTCGTGACATGGAGAAACAAAATTTAAAATTTAGTCTAGTGGCCTCAAACTTGGAAGTCAGCTGCTCCTAAATCTATATAGCCTAGCGTTTTGATGCATCTGGGCATTGGAAAATGATAACTCCTGGTTCAACTATTTTAAATAATAGAGCAAAGGAATCGATAGTGTATTTGGATTACTTCAAAATTAGAAATAATCATTTTTTTCATGGTAAAGACAAAACAACAAAATAATTGATTCTACTTTTCAACATATCACCATAATTTTATGAGATGAAATTGATTCTTGTGTTTTCCAAATATACTGTAATGAGATAGGAGCTCAATGGAAAGCATGAAGGGCTCTCGTGTTTGTTTACTCGAGAAAAAAAGTACAAAAGAATCAATTTTTGGCCTATGAAGTCTCGGTTATTTTGGACTTCATTTTCATTATAAGACTAATAAACTATATATATTTTTGACTTAAATATATTTTGTCACTAAAATTTAACTTCTGTTTTTTATGGTCTCCTAAATTAAAACATTTCATTTTTAGTCTTTAAATTCACAAAATGTTTTTTTTAAAGTTCTCCTTGACTAATTTTTTACGGTTTAAATGTACAATTTGAATTTGTGATAATTTTTTAGAAGTTGGACTAAAAACATTTCACAAATCAGACCAAAAAATACAAATTTTAATTTGGAAAACTATAAAAACAGACTCTAAATTTGAGATTAAAAATATACTTAAGCCTATATTTTTTAATTGACTTGCTAAATCAGGAAAACATGCTTTACCACTTCAAATAACAATGTAAGATAATAATAGTTGTAAGACGCATGTTCAATGTACAATAAAGGACTGCATTGCCTCGTTTCGAGGTTGTTTAAATGGATAATTAAGAGTGAATTTGTTTAAATTTATTTATTAAAATAAGTGACTTTTTGTTTTTTTAGTGATTGTTTAAACTGCTTCTTAAAAATAATAATTTTCTACTTATTTTAAAAAGTAAATCTTATATGTTTCTTAAAAAATGCTTATATAAAAAGCACTTATTTTAAAGTTATTTTTAAAAAAAATTTAAACAAACTTAACCCGATGGTATTGCAATTTTTAACACTTGATAAAAATATAAAATCAGATGGACAAAATTGTTTTTATAATCAATCAATTTGTTTCTTGTACATGCATTGTTATGATCAATTAAAAACAATCATGAACACACGCAGGTAATATCGGGCAGTGGAAGGTTTGTATTGTACATAAAGTATACGCAATTAGAATATAGTACAAGTAAAACTACAAGTTGGAAGATATCATTGTGAATAGTATTGCCATGCAACGGCAATTCCTGCAACCAGTAGTACTCTAAGAATCAATTTAGGACTAACAAAGGAAGATGATGACGACGATGATGATGGACGGGGCGGAGTCAATTCCAATGGTCTGCCTCTAAGCTTGGCAGATAGTTTAGCTAGTTCTCGACGAAAGAACAATGCTTTGTTTGCATCTACAGGTAGAAGAATACAAGACGTTAGCAACTGAATAAGAATAATTAAACAAATGAATGAGAGGGAAGGCGGTGGCCAAAATACATAAAACTAGGCCTGTAAACAATAAAATTTATGATATAAAAGTACATGTTACTCTTACAGATCAAAATTTAGATTAAATCCTCCACACCAAACTTAAGTCTACACATGATGGATACCCATTAGTTAGAGATGTAAGGCATATTGCCTATTAATCTTGTCATTTGTAAGAGAGAATTGGGGCCTTTGGGCATTGGGAAGTACAGACTGGCGAAGCTCTACATATTTAAATCTCTTATTCTTTCTGATAAGATACCATGTTGTGAGGATGCTTTCTTTTTAATAGCTATTAAGGTAAGAATGCTTTGTTAATTACAAAAGCACCATGCTTGGGGATTACTCATTGTTGTACAAAATTGAATTACTTCATTACTTGTGTCCCAACATGCAGACACTGCAAGAGGGTTTACCTTTGTTTTTCAAAAGTCTTTCCTCCTCTCCAACTCGTCTTCGGAGAACATTTAGCAAAGATCCAAAATACAAGGCAAAAACTGTGCATGTAATTGTGATGACATTGTATGGCATACTGAAATCAGGAGTCGTCAAGGGTACAAGTAAAACTTCTGTGTAAGAGAGAACAGCGCTCCTTTCCTACATTATTGATCCAGATAGTTAGATGCATGACCAAGGAATATTATAAGGGTTATGAACAGAACGAGGGAAGATTCAAATTACCTGTAATTTAGACAATAGTGGTGACTTGCTTTGAGATTTATCAGAAAATTTCAAACCAGCATGGAAGTCAGGAAAGCGTATTATTGCCGATGGAATGTCAAATCCTTGATTAGCATCTGGGGGGTATTCATCAATGTGCAAAAAGCCCTATGCAGACCAACAAAAGCAGGTCAAAATCCAATTTGATAAGAAACCAATTTCATATACATCCATCCTAAACAATCTAAAGTGAAACATATCACATAAGGTAGCTTCCAATGGCACATTTAAAAAACCAACCATCACTTTTTATGCTGTGGTGACATATACTTATCTGTATGTTATAAACAGGTCAACCAAGCCCATAGGGCATAGCAGCCCAAAAGAGAAGGGGTTAGTGGGCTTACATTTTATCATCCCTGGCCTAATTAAAGGGAAGCCCATCAGCTAAATGGGCAGTTAACCTTTACTCAAGCAGGGCCAGAGTCCTGGCTCAGCTCACTTCCATCACTATTTTTAAAAGGTTATAAACATAAACCAAATTGATTATGATTCCTCCTACTTTCATATAGTATCAACAGCAGTCTTATTTTCATATAATACAATGAGTTCCTTATTAAGATTTCTGAGGTTGTATACTGACATTAACTTACACAGTTCAATGTCAACAAAAAAAAGTGAGGTAAATTTTGAGAGGAAAAAGAACTACAAATGGAAGTAAGAATTGAGCAGACCTTATCAAACTCTATACTCAATACAGCTGACTTCATTTCACAAGGAAATTGGAGGACAAGCTCCATCACCCCAGGTGATACTTTGTCTTCAGAAGGCGAAACACGCATTATCTCAACAAAATCTGTGAGTGCTTGAGGTCTTTCATCAACTAATAATTGCAAAGTATGATAATATACCTTAACATACCAAGGCACAATTTGGAGAACATTAACTTGCAACTTACACCTCTCTTCACCATTATTGGCTGCAACTAGTCCCTGGGTCATCTCTGTAGATTTCAAGGATATTGCAATAGCACCCCTTTCATTTCCACTTCCCATCAAAAATCTACTGGCATATAAAGGTGCATGTGGGCTGGACCAAACAATTGGATGCTTCCATGTTAAGCCTAAATCAAATTGTTCAGTGTCCGTGTATTCTTCGATTGGATATTCATACAGAATTGAGGAGCTCTTTTCCAGTTCTGCATGCACCCTTTCAGGAGTAACAGACAATTCAAACCCAGCATTCCTTCTAAAATCTTCAAGACCTGTGTCATTAGCAGCAAATTTAACAGTATTCTTCTGGAGATTCTCAAGTTCATTGACTAGATCTCTCTCAGCATGAAGGTAAACATTACTCAACTTGGCAAGAACACATCTTCCACTGATTTTTCTTCCAAATATTGAACTCAGAGACCAGCTTGGCTGTATCTTTGTTTCACTGAGATGGCTCATACCAGCTTTCTGATCATTAGGCTGGAGTACAACTGTAAGTGTTTGTTTTAGAATAATTCCTGATCTTGACCCATCTGAAGGATCTGTGGACATTGTCAAGTGCAACTGCTGAGAGTGGTAAAAGCTTTTGTAAATAGATGGTCTATCCATTAAGGAAGAGATTCCAGCTTTATCTCGACAAGGAAGGAGCTTCAACCAGGGGGTAAGATTCTCAGTGCACACAGCTTCACGTGGCAGTGTACCATATCTTAAACTGCCCAAAGCTGATTGAAATGCCCATTCAGGAGCAGAATAAGTGGTAGAAGACTCCAGGAAGTTGATTGAAGCACAAAAGAGGCCTGATAGTGAATGGGTTAAATTTTTCCAAGAAGCATCAACCTGATGTAGAGGGACATCAAAAACTGCCCACAATTCAACTCCTGGAGGCTTTGCATTGAGGCTTGATATTGAATCAAATCCACCCCATCTTTCATAGTTCCATCGACCTTGTGTAAAAGATAACTCCATAGCTTTAATATGATACTTCTGAACCTGTCCATTAAACACTGACCCACAAGTTACTTTGTATATTCAGGCAAAAATTTTATAAGCAAGCAGAATGCAACTAAATTATATATCATTGCTGCTACAGTCCAGAGTAGAAGCACAAAAATGTAGCAAAAATTAAAGTGTAAGCAACTAAAATCTGACAATAAGTATTTGATGTCACAAAAAGGACTTCCTTATAAACTTTATTGTGGGTATAGGCTTTTGTTCTTATTGTGAATAATAATATACAAGATGTTAGAAGAAAATATCCCTGACAAAAATCTGAATGGCATACATGAAAATTGAAAAGCAAAGAGAACTAAAAAATCAACATTTAGTTTAACTTCCATAGAACTATCAAACATGGAAAAAATAATGATTAAACCTACAAACTTAAACTTTTTTTCTGATTTGATCAAATGGTGGGTATTGGATAGAGAACAATGCACTGAAATGAAAAAAAAAAGTCAAATACTGAAATGTGTGTTTTATATCAGAAAAACCTGATAAAACTAATTATTGAAGCAGTGCAGCGTGTTTTATATCAACAAAAAAGTCAATTCAGAGACAAATTTCAAGCTGCAGTAGCACAAAGAGTGCTATTGTTACTTCATGGCAAAAGTCCCTCATTCACTCTCTCATTTGTCTACCTCCCTTCCGATTAATATTTCTTCTTTGAAAATAAAATAAAACAATACCAACAAAAACAACTTGCAGCTGTGGAGAAGCCATATATGCTTCCCTAAACACAAGTTTTAGTATAAAGTACAAACGAGCAAATGTGATGTTGCACATGCAAGAAAACTATGACAAACCTCTTGTACCTTAATTAATCTACTCTTATTATATCTAGCAAAGTTTATAAATCAAAATTCAAGAATTTCCACATTACCACAACATCCTGTACATGTATCAGATCTACTCAAGTCACATTTTATATTGCCCTGCATAATGTGTATGTGGAAGGCCACAAAAACACACCAATTATTGAAGAAATAGTCACTATTCATCCCTGATCTGAGAATACTGCACATAGATGGTCTGTTTGTTCAGTTTAGAATGATCACTCCATGCTTTACCCAATTCCATCTTTTATCCATAATGAAAATGGTTTTAAAAGAATACTAATGCTCATAGAAAAGTTCATATTTGCACATAGCGAGTCGCAACTAAACAAGGAAAATGAAGTCAAAGGAGCCAAAAATTTAACTCATTCCCAATCATGTTCAACACATCATCACTTCAGCACGCATGCAACCCATAAGTTACTGCTGGATAAGAATGAAGAAAAACTAAATGCATTCTTCCAAGCTGTGCACCCACTTTCTGCATTCTATCAAAAAGCCTCTTTACTTATAATGCAAAATTTCTTAGAAGTCAAAACAATAATTTTTACTGGACAAGAATATATGAACGACAGCCAAATGCATTCTTCCAAACTCAGCACCCACTTTTCTGCATTCTATCAAAAACCCCTATTTACTTAAAAGTAAATGGCTTAGAACCCAAAACAATCGTTTTTACTTCTTCAGGAAACAACTAAAAGTGCTCATTTCACCAAATTTAGCACAAACTAAAATATCCCCACACATCTCATTTACTAAAACCAAAGGTTAGCAATCTTCACATCAAGCCTCAAATTAAAAAATAAAACAGAATACAAAAATGGCTGTATCAACATTATTAAGAAAAAAATTAAAAACTCCAGTCACTCACATCCAAAACCACTGAAAAATTAAAAAAGAAAAGCACCAAAATCCAAGACACGTAAACAAATAAACCTATTTAATCCAACGTACAAGATACTCCAAGTTCAAGTTGCTTAAAATCTGAATCAATTCTGAAATCTTCTCGAAGATCTGAATTGATCTAAAATCAACTCAGGACTCGGAATCGAATTCTCTAACATGAAACCAAACACACACTTATATTCTTTCATTCACAAAATCACGAAAAGAAATAAAGAAAAAAAAAAGGCACGGACCAGCTGAGAAATAGATTTGGGGAAGAGGTGGTGGTGACGAGCGAAGGAGGACTCATCGGCGGCGAGAGGAGCTTCACTTTGGAAGTGGAAATGCGCGAGGACCTTGCGATCGGGCAAGGGCTTCAGCAGCAACTCCTCCGTGAACTCTTCTTCTTCTTGTTGTCGCGCTGATGTTGCTGATAACATAAAGACGAGGAGAATAAAAGAAAGAGGGAAAGTAGGGTTTCGAGGAAGAGCCATTGATTGGGGTCGCTTTCGCTGCCTTTGGAAATTTGCAGTGACTTCACTGTCACCGTGTGCATGTGTTGCTTGTTGCTACAGAGATTTCGCCATTGAAATTGGAAACGCACTTGCAGTGTATGTCTGCTCCCTCGTTTGAGAAATGGTTTACCAGCTCTGGTCTGGTCTTGGGCCTAGGCCATGGAAATTGTTATTCACATTCTAAAATTACTATTCGTACCTTCCATGTGAGTGAATTTTTTTCTAACTTCCTAAATTACTCTTATGACTGAAATATGATCCATTGCATAAATGTGCAGCAGAATCATATAATCTGATGTAAAGTTTGGTGGCATGAAAAAGAAATCACAAGGAAAATAAGATTTTGTTGCGCAATTATACAATCAAATCATATTTCATTGGTATATTTTTTTCACTCTTGAATTTGATTATGTGTAATAGAAACATATTTTTGTAGTTAATTTTTTTGCCACCAATTTTTTTTCAACAAAAATATGAGTTTGTTGCATAATTGGGCAACTCAATCATATTTTCATTGTAATACTCAACACACAAAATGCATATTTTTAAGACAACAACATAAATTATCAACACATAATCAATATATTAGAGGACTAAAAATCAATACACATAACATGAATATAGAAAACAATAACAACATTTAATACAAGAGTGATACATTATAATGAGACATGGGTAATATCTACTACATATTGAGATCCTCTAGTTGAATAGAATGATATTGAATTGAATTCTTGCGTGCATTCCAAATAAGACCTTTGCCATGAACGAGCTTTTCCGGTGCTATATCTTTTTTGGTGCTATATCTTTTCCATTGTGGTGCTATCTTCTCCATTGGTAATTATCCTTAAAAAAAAACTAATTGATGATAGAAAAGAGTAGAGTTGAGTTAGTGAACAAATTTACATGCTTACAATACTAAATGATCTCTTAAGTAGATTATGTATACCTACACAAAGTGACATATATTAAAAAATCCAATAGTAATAACTTGTTGATGTGCAACAAATGGTTCTCAACTCCTGGGCTAAGAGAAAGTCCAACTTTGCAAGCTATACAAGTTTATCAATACAACATTATACTAACTAGAAATCACATAACCCATGTCAGGAATGGACATCCACTTCTCATGGATGCTATTGGGGCACTATTGACATACAAAGACCTAATTAATTCAAACAGTCTTTCTTATGTGTAGAAGAGCTCAACATAAAGAAAGTACCATGTCTGAAGTTCCCGAATAAACTCTTGACAAATAAGAGCCCTAGATTCCTCACTCATACCTAGCAAAGCTACAATTGTCATGTAACCACAATTTCCATCTACTTTCACACCAATAATACAAAGAATGGATTATTCCATGTCATCAAGAAATTCATCAACATAAGGCACCATTTTGTTTGACTTATTATAACAGATAACTTTGTAACCACATTAGGAGTTCCCGAACTATATACCATCGTATGCATTGCATCGACTTCCTCCCACATTGAAGGAGCGCGTTTAGTAGATTTTATAGACTTTTGTGCTCCCTTTGTTTTTACCTTTTCTGGATGGGACACAATGAAGTGATATCCATAAATGTAAGTTCATAGACTTTAGTCTTCATTGTGATTTTTCAGCATTCATCAAGATCTGAAAATCTCTTTAACAATGCATTGACCTCATGTATCAAAGTTAAGTCCCCCCAATAATTACTTGTTTTGTCTCCAATAATCAATAACATTTCCAATGCATATGAATGGACCTCAAGGGTATTGAGCCAAATATATTGCTAATTCTAAAAAGTTCACATGTACACAACACATTTAAGTAGTTTTGTGTCTGCAACCACAAGTAGAACTATCAATACCAACATTGTCAGCACGTTTATACCCATTCAAGATCATGTTTTGTGCTTGTGTTGATACAAAGTCCCATACCTTCTTGTAAAACAAGGTATTAAACACAATTTTAAAAATCAGACTGATTATCGAATCGGTCAAGGTACTAGATTAATGGGTCAATGGTCAAACTACATGAACCAGTATAAATTAAAATAATATATATAATATAAATAATTAAGGTAATTATATATATATATATATATATATATATATATATATTAGCTTATAGTTACTAATATATTTGTTTACCTTACAATACTAATATAGTGAGTTAGCTTGGTGGTAATTTTGCTATTATCCACCCTAAGGTTTATGGTTCAAGTTAACATGTGCACTTTTTGTTTAACATTTTTTAAATTTTAATCAATTCCAACTGTGAAAAATGTAGAGAATGCAACAATAGGTAGTGTGATAGTGCAACAAGTGTGACACATAATGGAATATGCAGGCACATGGAGCAGAGAACATGGAAACATGTGTCTAGAACCACATGCACGCCAAGGAACAAGTGAACCCATTTCAAAAAGTAGAAAATCTGATTTGTTTGGGTGGAAGTTCACACTGGTGGAACTTGGTTTAGAGAGAACTTGGTTTAGAGACCAATTTGATGACGTCAGAGCAAGTTAATGACATATTCGATCAAACGCTACAATCGAACTCGTGAACATACTAATTTTCAGTCCCGTGAGGTCGGTTTGATTTTAAAAATATTGATTAAACATGTGCTCCACTACATTGATGCTTTTCTAAAATGAACCCTTAATATCAGCATGTTGCAATATAAGCATATTATTTATTACATCCCAACAACAATACATGTCACCTATGCTATCACGAAGCAACGTCTTTCAATCTTGTATGTGCACCTTCAACCCTGTTATGCAACAATTATAATGTCAACAAAAGTTTATTATTATAAACAATGAATGTGAAGACAATTAAGCAATTACATGAATGTACTTATTAGTTGTTGTATTTCTAAGATGCATCACCCAATCAATCCATGAGATTACAAACTTCTCCTTATCAGGTATCGACCATGTATGTTGGACATACTCAATAAATAATGAATAACGTGAGCATATGTTTGGAAAGCTTGTCAAGTGTTGCTCATACAATTGCCCATCAAAAGATTGCACCAACCCATCCCAACCATCAAACACTTGGTCCCAATCTCCCACCTTGCCCACGTGCAATTTAGCATTTTTCTCTCACTTTTTTAGCAATGTGGAATTGATATAGCAAGTTGTTTGAAGAAGGAAAGAAACTCTCCAATGCATTCATCAAAGCAAGTTTTTTGTTTGTTATATGCTCATTTTATAGTTGTTTTGTGATTTATGATATGTAATGACTCTTGTTTTGGACTAAATGATATTTTCTTCTCTCTACCTTGTATGTTGTGCTTACACTTGTGATTGTATTTTGATACATACTTTTTTCCTTTTTGATGCCAAAAGGGGGAGAAAGATACGATTGATTTGTATATGTACCTAGATGCTATGATTTGACAAGATCCTATTAATATGTTTGTTAAGCATGATGCAGAAAAGCTACAAGGAAAAGGAAAACACCAATACACATCATTTGGTTTGGCATGATAATAAACGTCAAATTTACCGTATTTTCATATGTGTAACACCCCAATATTTTACTATTTGAATATGGATTTAAGGAAATATTTAAGGATGATTAGAAAACTATAATTCACTATCTAGAGGGATTTTTATCACTTAATACACATTTTAAAATAAAATGCAATTTGAGCTATTCTAGTTATTAGAAAATTTTATAAAAGTGATAAACATAATCCTAGGAGTTTTCTTGTAATTATAAGGTAAAGAAATTTATTTATTAGGATGGATTAGTGAGGCTATAAATTAAAAACCAACAAGTAAATACAATTATGCTACTTAAAGGAAACAAGTGTATTATGGAGTGTTGGAGCTAGGCTAAACCGTATGATCAAAGATTAAGGGAAAGGATGGAGTTATCTATGCCATTAAATTAACTAGGAAACAAAAAGACAAAGCATATGGCACAAAAAAAAGAATGGCCACGGTGAGAAGAAGAAAAGAAAGCACAACATGTATTATTTGGACCAAGGTGGCTACGGACAAAAGAAGAAAAATCTGAATAGCTTTTGCATGAATGAAACTTACGTGGAATAGCCAAGAAATAAGGAGGGGTGGGCCAATTCAAAGGAAAGAAAAGAAAGCAAACAAGTGGCAAAGCTTGAGTAGATTTTTTAAGACAAATGGAATCTACAATTAATGCAAGGAAGTAAAAATCAAATTGACTTCCTCCTAAGAAAAATCTAACCGTGCAGATTTTTGTGGATGGGGCCAAGGGATTTGAGGTCTACCAATAAGAATCAAGTGTAACTATATAAGGAAGGGTGCAGCAGAATTTTGGGGGAGCATAAAGAAAAGAAACCGTGCAGCTAGCCCCACCACCTTTGAGCTATTGTTTTCAAGCTTTATTTGAAACCCCACTCTAGATACTCCACCGTACACACTTCCCTCACATTAAGCCATCATTTTCACTCACATTCCTTAAGGAAAGCAAGGTCACGTGGAGTTTGGAATCAAGGAGCAGCTGGTGTTTTTTTAAATACTTGAGGTATAGGGAGGTTTGATAAATGAAATTTAAATACTTAGCTATATTTAAAATCACTACCTAATTTAGTAAAGAATTAAGTTGATAAATTAAAGAGAAATAGAAAATTAAGATGAGTATTATGAGATAAATAAATTTAACTTATTGATTGATGCTTAATGGTTTAAATTTTATTTTGGAAGCTATCTTGATTAGATGATGGTATAGATGATTTATTTTATCTAGTAACATCTCTTGGATTTTATGTTGCTTATATATTTGATTAATCATTTGTTATGGTATTTACCTATTCTTCTAAATTATTTATTTTAGATAGTCTTTTTACTAATTAGTTTGTATAGATGTAATACTTAATAAATCATAGATAAAATATATTTCAGGTTCCTTAAGCTAATTTATTTTGAAATGAACCTCATATAAGTTCTAACTATTTCTTTTGCTATTATCTCTTAAGAAATTATTTTGGATGTTACTTGATTTATTTTGAGTTATTTAATTTTATTGTTGTTGTCATAGCTATTCTAACTCAATCAAGAGGATATATTTATTTTGAAGTAAATGATTAGAAATTTAGTTCTGTGAGGTGTGATGAAACTGTATGACAGTTAATATAATTTGAATATGAGTTTTGTTGACAGTATATATTTGGTGTTAAAAAATCATTCTCTGTGATGGTATGAGGATAAGATTGTAACATTGTGATGTTGTGATGAGTCTGGGATGAAGGCCCTGTGAAAATGACTCTGTGATGTTAAGGGATGATGAAAATGAAATAATAAGGAAATAAAATGAACCAGTGATGCATTTCATACGCATATATCCAGTGGGGTATGAGATGATGATGATGAGATTGTTAGATCTCGTGAAGAGGAGTGTCAGATAACTAAACTGAGTCCATATAACTAGGGGGTAGACACAGTGAGGACCACACCACCATGATGATCACATGGATGGGAGTGATAATCCTACGCGCCACTGAGCTACCCTGACCGGATGGATAAGTTCGTTCCACTAAGGTGAGGGTGGGGTTATCTGACAGTGGCCACAATTATTTAGACGTTGCTGAGATCTCAGTCATGCATCATATAATAAAGATGAGCATGCATTTTTTTTTATGTGCTATGAGTGGAAAGGAAATTATTTAATTTATGGGTGAAAAAAAAAAATAGTAGTAATCGCAATATTAGTATGGTTTCTGTATTTTATTAGTACGTAAGTTTAATTTTCTGTATCTAATATTGTGGTTGTATTTAAATTTTGTTTATCATGACTTACCCTATTTTGTGTCTTGTGGTTGACACCTGTGATGACCCCAATTTATTTTGGGCGAGCAGAAAAACAGTGATATGGATGTCATGCGAGAAGATAGAATGAAGATTGTATGCTTTTGATGATGTGTGCTTACGATGTACTATGGACTGTACAACGGACTGTTTATATATGGGACTCTGGATATGTAATAATGGACTATGTGGTATGTTTGAACGCCATGGACTATATGTTTTAAAATAACGCGTGAAAACTTTTATAATCTCTAAACTCGTTTGGAATTTTCATTTGAACCTTCATTTCCAAATTCGTTTTTTTTAAAAATCAACCAAGATACATTTGAACTTTTATCCTTTTTGTTTTTCGAAATTTTTTTTAGCAAATAAAAATAAATACGAAATAAAAAGCAAAGAAGAAGCGGTCGTTTCAATATGCAATTTGAGACGTTTATTTGATACTTATACTTTAGGCCTCGCTTTTAATCAAATTCATTACGCTTTCAAATTTTTTAATATATTTTAGATATGAATTATGATTTTAGAAGTTTTTAAAATGATTTTGTGAGTTTTTACAGAGAAATAGGGAAATTTTACAAGGTAGTCTCGCTCAAGCGAGGTATAGACCGCTCAAGTCAGCTCAAATAGAGAAGAAGATGAAATTTTACAGAAGATATCACGATTAAGTAAGGAGTGCACCAGACAGTGCATCCAAAAACTAAATTAATTCAAAACAGAGATAATTATGAATATGAATCAAAGATAAATGAAGAAAATCACTTGGAAGATAATTGCAACAATTAAAACATATTATATTAGTTGAAGAGATAATTTTCTTGTATAGATTATATTATTTTGTAAATTAAGGAGATTATTTGTTTATATTAAACACATCTATGATTCTATAAATAGAGAGGCATATGAAGCAGCAAAAAACACCTGTAGACACTACCCTTCACTGAAAAACCCTCTTCTCTTCTTTCTTCTTGTATTTCATAAGTGACTAGTTTCTTTCTTAGCTAGGAGAGGAAAGGATTGAATCCTATTTGATTTAATTTTCTCACATTAATATATTGTTTGAGTTCATTATTCGCCTTCTATACTTAATGTTTTCTGAGCCTACGTACCTCATAGATGATTGCAGGAATTGACGTGGACTTTGGCGAGTCTCGTTGAAACCCAAACTGAATCGAATACTTAATTAGGTTATCTCTAGGGATAGAATAATATTGATTAAGTCTTGCTAATTCCCAAACGATAATGTTGATTGCTTGTGTTGATTTGCCAAGGGATTGAGAATCAAGGCAAGTGATTTAGGGTCTATCACCTAAGGGATTTGGGATAAAATACATTAGTAAATTGGAGATGAATGATATAATGACGTAGAAATGTGAGGAATTGCAGCAAATAGGGGGATTCTGAGTATAATCTTAGCATCTCAACATTATTGTTTTCATCTACAATTATTATCGTGTCAACAAGTAACTTCTTATTTTTTCTTTTAATTTCTGTTATTAAATTTTTAGCACATTAATATCTCTAGAAAAATATATCTTTAATTTTATGTTTTGATTTTAGGTAGTTTACAATATAAAAACACAAAAATATCTTTATTCGAAAGGTTTTAATTTGAATATTCATCCTTGCATTATTCCCTTGAGAAGAGACCTGAGCTTTGGTTCAGCATTACAATAAGGATTCGGTTACACTTGGCCGACGTAAATCCTAACATGATTAAAATATCAACAAATTTTTGGTGCCGTTGTTGGAGAATTTTTTTTGAAATTCAAATTAAAATATTTTAGATTTTATCTTATATTATCTTTTAGGTAATTATATTCGTAGATTAGGTAGTTATCTTTAAATTTTATTTGTTAGGTTGTTATTTATATTATCTTTTGTCTCTATCTTATTAGATTTAACTGATTTATCCTTTCAATTTATCTTTTTAAATTTTTAGTATTTGATTTTATTTTCCTTTTAACTTAAAAATCTCAAAATACACATATAGGTAAAGATATAATTCAGTTTTCTTATTATATTATAGATTTATATTTTGAATTTATCTTTCTAATTTATCTTTTAGAATTTCAACATTTAGTTTTTCTTAATTTTATTTTCCCTTATAAATAAATTTCAAAAAAAAATTAGACAAATATATTTCAGTTTTTATTTTATCTTCAATTTTCAGCATTAAATTTTAGTTTCGCTTTTTGATAAAATTTTCGAAAACAAATAATTATATATTTCAATTTTTAATATAGATTTATATTTTTTGATTTTTAGATTTATATTCCTATTTTTACGGTTTAATTTTCAACAAAAGTTTTGTCTTACCATTTTATATATTCAAATTCTCGAAAAATATATCTATATCTCCTACTATTGATTTTCAAAATAAATAAATTGCCTATTTTAATAATTTTATATTACCTCTTATATCTTAAATTTTATTTTTCAAAAAATATTTCTACTTACTCATTTTAATTATTAAAGAAAAGAAAAAAATTATAATAAGAAAATATTTTATTCTCTATATAAATTTTCTATTTAGCTATTATTTGATATTTACCAAAAATATCACTTACCCCTTCTTTAGAAAGAAATAACAAATATTTCTTTCTTTAGTATTACACATAATTATAAAAATGGCCGAAGACCCAACCATGGCCAAATTAGAAGCCCGCCAAGGCATAAATATACACGAACTTATTCGTCCATCGGACACGGGAGGGCATCAAGTAAATATTCTTAGTGGGGTCATTAATACTCTCCATAATACTCAATTTATGGGATCCAACATTGAAGAATCACATACCCACCTTACGCGATTCCAACTAATATGGACATTAGTAAGAATACCTGGAACCAAAGACAATCACATCAAGATGCTACTTTTCCCCTTTTCATTAAAGGGAAGTGCACTTGAATGACTTAGTTATCAACCACACCATAGTCTAACCTCATGGGAACAAATCAAAGATGAGTTCTTTAAACAATTCTTTTTGGAATAAAACATCAAAGCTATCAAGGAAAGGATAACTACCTTCTGAAAAATGGCATCCGAGTCTCTCTTTGATGCATGAGAGAGGTATAAAGCTTTACTTAGGAGCTTTCCTTGCCATTGTTACTCCGATTACACCCAAATCTCCATGTTTATGAAAGGAACAACTGATGAATATAGAAGAATGATAAATGCTTTAGTAGGAGGATACTATGTCAATGGAACCATGACCAATGTAAAGAAAATTATAGAAGATATAACAGCTAGTGAATGAGGTCGTGATTGCAACCATACCACTCTAAAAGACATTCCCAAAGAAGACGCCGAAGATGAATCCCTCAAACAACAAACACAAACGAAAGCTATTATGGAGAACGTAACAAAAACCATACTAAAACAACTTCAATCGTTGATACCATCAAAACAACCAATTCTCTCATGTGAAGAGTGTGGAGGTAACCACAATACCTCTTATTGTACAAAGGAAGTACCCAAGGAAGCCAAATTCATGAGAGAACGCAATTCAAAATTAGAAGAAGCCGTAATCAACCTTAGCACCACATCCTACTTTAACCTCGAGAACACCATGGAGGTAATAAATTTGTTAAAAGATCAAGTAAAGGACTTAGTGATGTATAATGACCCTGCGATAATCCGGGTTGTCACTTTAAGGGGGTGCATTTTGGAACTCGGACAATAAGGGGTGTGGATAACATCTCTTCAAAATCGGGTTCGTGCGACTAGGTGTACTCAAGGGGGGTGTGAAATGGAGCTCGGATAAAAGGACGGTGTAGATAGCACCTTCTTAAAATCCGGGATCGTGGTATATAGTAGTATTAGAGGAAGACCGGGTTAGTACATGACTGGGTTTTTGCCCCGTAAGTGGTATATATACATAGCACTTTTGGGGAAAAGCGCTGATGTATAGAAAGGAACCCGGACAAGGAAGGAAAGAGCGACCAGGTAGCGAACTCGGTTGAACTTGTATATTTCTTTTCCTAGAAGGACCGGGTTGTGGTCTCGGTAGAGCTTGTGTATTCCTTTTCTTTGAGGACCGAGTTGTAATATCGGATGAGCTCGGATGTGTTACCGAGTTGTGATCTCGGGAGAGCTCGTATGTGGGTGACTTGTAAGAGCTACTAGGTAGAGAGACCGAAAGAGCTCGTAACCCCTTTTGGTAGAGTTACCGGGTTAGGAACCCGGACGTGGTTGAAAGGAACCTTGGACTTGTGAAGTACCAAGATAAGAATTCGGATTAGGTCGGTTAAGGTCGGAGGAGGGCAGAACCTTGAACGTACTATAGTACCGAGGATGGGTTCTTATGCAATCGATTACATAAGCATTCGTAATCGATTAAAATAGTATGTACTTGCTGTATAGCCCAGACTTAGCCTTGTGGTTGGAATGAGTGCTCAGGAACTCGGGGTATGGTAGTGAAGTTGCACTCAATATATATATATAAATCCAACCCGACAGTGTCACTAGGGTTTAGAGAACTCGGGTAGTCACATGTAACCTGTATATGAGGTATAATAAATTGACTTGCCAAATAGTAGACCTAACCCGATAGTCAAATATCTCTACATATTCACTTTACACAAGTGACACATGTTGGATCTTTGCTGGTTGTTTTGACGCAGGAAGATCCTCAAAGTACGATCTGTCACGTGTCAATTTTCAGGATAGTTAAGATATGCATGAGTGAGATATTTCAATAGAAAATTTATTTTCACCGTCTTTGCTAAGACACTTTCTCTCTCTTATTCCATACTTCCTTCATTGTTAAAGTGAGAAAAGCTTCCTAGATAACCTTTCCTTAATCTAAAAGCTTCACATCCAACGTAAGGATTTAAGAGAATCATCTTACAAACTAGTTTCCAACCTTTATTAGTGGTGAAAATCATCAGGCGAGGAGATCATTTCTCCAAAGGAAAGTTTAAAGTTTCAACCTTTAAGGAGTAGAAGGCACAATAAGGACGTCTAAGCTTGTAGAAGCTGTTCTCTAGCCTTGTTGTTTTTAAGGTAAGATATGTAAGTTTCAACGTATCTTTGAGTTTGGTTTTAAGAGGAAAAATGACCCATATGAGTTAGGGTTGGTTTTGGGTGGTGTTTCTTTGGAAAAGTATACTTAGGAGGTTGTTGTGATGAAGGTTCAATCTTGAAAGCTAACTTTTTTGGGTTTTGGGTATTTTGTTATGCCCAGATAGATCTTTATGGGGTTTACAAGTCACTGGTTGGTGGTATATGGTTGAGATCTGGAAAAGAACTGGGTTCTTTTCATGAAACGGTTGAGAACCATTCTTGATATCTTTCTTGCCTTGTGTAGGGCTTGATAAAGAAGATATTAGTGGTGGTAAACATGCGGCTGAGAGGATTGGTGCTGGAATCAAAGAAGGTAAGCTCTCTGTTCTTGGGAGTTGGCTCTCTTGATTGTGTTCCATGTTGCGCGATTGACAAGTGTACCATTTGTTTCAAGTAATAAAGTGAGTAAGTAAAGTATCATCTCCACAGGGATTGAATGCAATTTTATCGCAACTTATTATCTTAGAAATTGGAAGACAAATAATAAGTTTGAAGAGAATATTGTTGTATTTTAGGAATTACGCAAATTAAGTAAATAACAGAAAATTAGCGAAAAGTGAAAACAAATTTAAATTGATTATTACGCAGTGATGAGAAATAATTGTGGCCAGAGCACAATCCCCTTTGTTCCTTACCTCTTTACTTGACTTGGTTTTTAATTTCAATTACTTCTAATTGTTTAGAGAATGTATTTCCATATATTTGGCTAAATCCTAATCCCTTAGTAATTTAACTCTGTAACCCAATTAGAAATCCTAATTCCTTAGTGGTTCCCTATCAAGCTAAGCATTAAGAGAATACATCATGTAATTTTTGCAATCATACATTCCTATCCCTAGGCAATGTAAAAACTGTTATTTTACTACTTTCAGGAGTTAGTGTTCCAATATCCTTATTGTAAACTCTAACCCTCAGAACTTTACTAGAATGGCCAAAACTAATAAAGAATAATCCAATGAAGAACAAAGTAGAATAAAACAATTATCAGAATTTCAAATTAATACCAATCAAGTTATAGAGGAGTTCACATTGGTTCTGGCCTTAACCACAATAAAGAAGTTTAGCCAGACATACTCATATCTAACCTCAAGAAACACAAAGACAGTAGAAGCATTACAAAGTTCTCAATCTTCCTTCAATCTCTGGCTTTGATCTTCTCTTTCCCTTCTCCCTGCGTTTCTGTGTCTCCTTTCTGTGCCAAAAGGTGTGTTTTTATTCACCCCCCCACGTTCCTCTATTAATTAGGTAACAAGCCCCTCTTTTTCCAGTTAATTCAGTGCCAAATCTTTTAAATCAGGTAACAGCGTAACTATGGCGCGACTAGTGCGGCTTCCCATGCTGATCACGTGGGATATTAGAACTGAATAGGCTGTCCTAGAAGTCTGGCGCTACTAGCACGGGGGCTGGCGCGGATAGCGCGGATGATTCGAACTGAGGGGTTAATCTTGATAACCTGGCACTACTCGCGTGGGTAACCACGCTGATAGCATGGCATATTCAAGCTGAAGGGTTGGCTTAACAGTATGGTGCTATCAGCGCGGTAACTGGCGCTACTAGCGCAGGCTGTTCGAATAGCCAAATTGCTCCTTTTGCCTCTTTTCCTCTCTTGTTGGTTCCTAATTAACAACAAATCATAATAAGATGAGACAATAACAATAAATCAATAAACCTAACTAATTCTAGCCTATATGACTAATTATTGAATGAATTATTGATCAATTAATCCTAAAAACTAACATATGCTAGCAGCATATCATTCCACCATACTCTTGGGGAGTTATGGTTATTGTATGCTGCAGTGCGTGTATTTAAATTGTGTGTTACTGCTTTTTGATTGAAACATACATGTAAATGATTTGCACTGTGATGTTTGTATTGTGATTGAGGAAGTCCTCTGGCCAGGGAAGCAGACCATATATGAGAGTGTAAGACTCATCCGAGATAAGCTTCTCGAGAATTCATATGCGTCCGAGTGCATGAGATGTACATGGGTGCATGAGATGTGCACGGGTGATATACATTTGTGCATGAGATGTGCACTGGTGAACTTGTATATCAAGATATACATTTGTACATGAGATGTGCACTGGTGAACTTGTATATCTGTGCTGGAATGACACATGGGTGTGATTATATACATGTGATGTTTATGAAAGCCGGGATGGCCATGTTTTTACTAAAAGGCCGGGATGGCTATGTTTTTATGAAAGCCGGGATGACTATGTTTTTATTAAAAGGCTGGGTTGGCTATGCTATTGTAATACCTATTTAAATACTATGTACTATGGAAGTGAACCAGGGGGAGGTGAGTCTCCAAGAACCCTGAGTTTACTGAGATTGTATCTCACCCCGGTTGGAGATTATATTTATTGCAGGTGATAGCCAAAGAGCGGGGGATGAGGTTCGGGGTAAGAGACCCGAGTAGGGGTTGTTCGGTGGATCTCAATTGATAGGTCGGGTAGGCCGAGGCCGAGTTGGCCAATAATTGAGGATCCCGGACAAGAGGACGAGGTTGGGTTCGAGGAAGCGGATTTTGGAAGGTGGTCTTTGTGAGTCGGTTGACTTAACTTTATTGTACTTTTGTAACCCGGTATGGGCTTATTTATGATGTATCTTTTGGAACAGAACCCAGACGCCGGGATGTATATCAAAATTCCATACATAATGTTTTAGTTGGGTTGAATGACGTAAGATGACGTCTTTTTATTTTAATGCTTCCGTGTTTACTTAATTACGTTAAGTATTGCTGCGCTTAAGACCATAATATAATGTTAATGAACCGGATGCATACGGGGTCGTTACACGATGAAATAAAAGAAATCACCAACAAGGTTGACTGCAATGCCATAACAACAAGAAGTGGGTTAGTAACTAAAGAGCTAGTAAGAAAGAACGTGGAGGTAGACGACAGAGTGAAGTAAGACATACAAGAGGAGGACGTGATAGTTGAAGAAATAGCACGAGAGACAATTAAGACAAAGAGCCAACTAACACAATAAGCTAAACAAGCAATTACATGTGAGAAGCTGTATCCTCGTAAACCAACAAAGCAAGACAAGGAACGACGATATAGAAGGCTTATAAACTTGATTAAGTAACTCGATGTCACCATTCCTTTCACTGATACCATAAACATGATGCCAGAATACTTAAAGCTCTCAAAAGACCTCATAACTAAGAAGAAGAGTTTGAAAGACTATGGCGTAGTAACTCTTGAAGAGGATTGTAGTGCCATCTTGGAGAATCCAAATAAGCTAGGTGATCCCAATATTATTACTATTCCTATTTCAATTGGGAATCTATCAGTAGGAAGAGCCTTCCTTGATCTTGGATCTAGCATCAATCTAATGCCATTATCTTTGGTAAACAAAATTGGAAAGGTAGCGATGAAATCAACACACATGATGATACAACTAGCAGACAATTCCTTTAAATTTCCTCTTGGAATAATGGAGAACATGCTTGTACGAGTTGGGAGGTTCACCATACCAATGAACTTTGCAATCATGGATATCAAAGAAGACATTGTTGTCCCTTTAATTCTAGGAAGACCATTCATGAATACCGCTAATGTTGTCATCAGTGTTGCAGAGGGCAAATGCACTTTACGAGTGGATGACGAGAAAATCACATTAGATGTGTGTGAAGCTATGAAACACCCCAAGGATAAAGGAGCCTACTTCAAGGTGGATATAATTGACGAAGTAATAGAAGAACAAATTCCACAAATTATAACACCACCACCATTAGAGCTTCTTTTAACCAACGCCATGGAAGACCTCACACCGGAGTAGAATGAAGAGTTGGGGGAACGCATCCAGCAACTAGATTCCTCAAAGGAAGTGCTGGAAAATAAAATAGAAGATCTAGGAATCTTGATTAAAGAAAAACCTATCTTGGTATTAAAGCCTTTGCCTCCTCATGTTCTAAGAGTCATATAAGGGAATTACTCTACATTTCTGCAAAAGATTCAAGTTGATTAAGATTCATTAATTCTTCATCATTAGTTGATAATCAAAGAAAGAGCTTGACGATGTTATGATTTGTACATCAAGGTGTATTCAATCCAATTATGATTTCTTTATACTTTATTAATCTTGGTTAGGGTTACCAAGGTTTTTCTGAGTTGCTAAGTGTTAGACCCTAATTCTATTTGAGTCCCCGTAAAAAAAAAAAAGAACAGTAATTAGGAAAAAAAGTAAATAGTATAAAAAAGGCCCCAAGGGGAACTAGTGGGCTCTTTGAAAGCCCATTAGGTCAAGTAACAACATAATACACATAAAAGGGGAGAGAGATTTTGTGCCTTAATGAAAAAAGTGGCACAGATCCTGAGAAAGTGAAAGGAGCCATTAACGTTGTGCCATTTGGCAACACTGTCACAGAAGAGAAATGGGTCTCTCAAGTATCCCCATTCCTTCCCTTTCCTCACTTCCTTTCTCCTTTCCTTCCCTCTCTTCTCCTCTTTCATTTTTTTCTCGTCTGCTGTTTGCTTCTTTTCATCTTGACGGTGGGCTCCTTTGTAACGATCCGCCTCGTCACTACGGTATTACTAACTCTAATCGTGCAATTTTTGAATTTTAATGAAAACTCCATTAATTTGATTACGAAAATGATGGTAAATTATTCGCGATATTACCCTAGTTATACTATATATAAATATATAAATAAATTCAAAAACATGTATATCTTAAACCATCAGATGTCAAGATATAAGTTAATTGTATTTACACCTGAAAGGTACATATCCATCAAAAAGAAATCAAGAGACTAACTAAGAAAGAGTTGACTATCAAAACACAACTATTTTCCAAAAAGAAATCCATCATCATCACGACGGCTTGGCAGCTTCAACCAAAAAGAATCTCCCTCTAGAGTCACCTAATGCTGCTCATCTGCTCACACAAACGAAGGTTCGCGATCATCACAGGTACCAACCACACGGTACAACAAATGCAAGGGTGAGTTTATTATATAAAACCAACAAACATCTGATAGCAGCAATTAGGAAGGAAACAACATTACCCATCATAATCATTAACAAAAATCCATGATTCCAATACACACTCAACAAACTAATCATCCAATGCATTTCACAACTCAAACAATCATGCATAGAATGATGCATGCACCTGACTCATCTATCAGCATGCAATATGGTACCATATCCCAGAAATAGCCTCTCACAGGAAAAATGGTTCACTGCCTATTAGGGCCACCCTATCGTGCACTGGCCATTCCCACCCGGTGATCAGCCAGCGTTGCTAGGGAATTTCAAACCTGATGACCCCTTAGTACCTACGTTTTCAGCCCACTGAAACCCACAGGTACGCGTGTGCCTTCATTCTATTTCCATCCATGCACATGAAGTATGAAACATGAACATAATCAATGTATGACCATGGCCAGGAACAAATCCTTCCCCGCAAGGATGACTAGCCATATGTAACGCCTAAAATTTTTTCGCTTATTTTATACAGAAATTTATTTTATCAAATTTTTTTTCTTCATTCCTTAAAACAAACTTCCAATAATACTTCAAATAAAATAGTTACCATTAAATATTTCTTAGTACAAAATAAAGTATCATATTGTCCATTACAATAATATTATTCGGATACAAACCATAATATAGTTCGAATACAAACCAAAATAGTCCAATACAAATTTCATGGCCTCAGAGACAATAGTACACCAAGCATAGAACAAAAATCATCCAAACTTCTCCATCACCATTTTAGCTTAATATTTCACTGTTCCTCTTGCTTTCTTAAGTTGAAATTTTAGCAACAAACTTCCAAGTGCTCTAAGCTTCTTCACGTGAACTTTCAAGGGTTGTGGGCTTTGGTTTGCTTTGGAATTTTAGTGAAAGGAATGTAGGAATGAAGTAAGTTGTTTCAAGTGTGTTTTTCTTTCATTTGGTCCCCATCACCCTTATTTATAGGCTAGGTAAAGTGGCTTTGTAGAAAAATCTCAAAATCATCATTAACTTGCTTTTGATTTGGTTTATTTTCATTGGCTAAGGCTTTTCCACCATACAAGTGTCCACTTTCTTGAATTTTCTCAAGCCTTCCCTAATCCTCTTGATAGTGCACGTGGATTTGCTCATCTTGGAGAGAAATCTTCATCAATTTCGTGGTATAGCTAGGTATTAGAGATATTTTGTGCTTTTCCTTCATTCTTGAATTTTCCCCAAAACCCGTTTATTAAAATAGTAGTTCTGGATTTGTTAACCGTTGGATCTCCTTGAAATTTTAAAGGTATAATCCTATCTCATATATGTAAATCTTGACCGTTGGGATTTTTGTAAAAATGTCTAGAAATATCCACGTGGTCTTCCAAAGGAGACAAAATAAAATTTGCTTCAAATATCTCTTAAGCATTTATAACCTAGCTTTCCAAATGGTCCAATGGCATGTTACATGGCTTATTAACCATACAAGTGTCTTTGTTCTTGAGTTTTCTAAAGCTTTCTTCACTCTTCTTGTAGTTCATGGCCATGCTTGATTTTTGGAGCACATTTGTTGCAATTTTACAAATTTCACATAAATGGCTTGGATGGCTAGGATTTTTAGGAATTTTAAGGCTTTGTTGGAATTAATTTATGCCTTGAATTTAAATAATATTGCTTCTATAATCTATGGAAGCTTAATTCTTATTGGTTTTATGGAAATGAAATCCTAGAAATCTTTTGGAACTAGCTTAAGTGTGACAACATTCTTAAAATGTCACATAAATTTCTTTCAATATTTTTATCTAATTTCTCATTGGTTCATTTTGTTTTTAATTAATAAAATGTCTAGACTACTTTATTTAAGAGTCTATTCCTCCCATAATTAAAAGAAAATTCCACAGATTGTATCTTTCCTTTTTCTGTGTTTTTAGGAAACTCAGGTTAGTCTAGATTAAATTCTTTTTGAAATAGTTTCCAAAATTCCTAAAAATTCTTTTTCATGGTTTTTCTTTATAAATAATGTCAATAATTTCTTATCTAGGAGCATACTGTATTTTGGTCAGGTGTTTATAGCATTACTGAGGCTATATGGCTTTATCAGGGCCAAAGGGTGTTTTGGTCATTTCGTAAAATGTCCAGGGGCATTTGTGTCTTTTTCATAAGGGACATTGGTGTCATTTTCAAAATGTTCAAGGGTATTTTGTCATTCTATCTAGGAATGCATACTTACAGAAAATGCACATGTATATGAAAATATGAGGGTGTTACACCATACACCTCCCATGTACATACATAACACACCAATGTGGGCCCACTGATGCACTGATCGTGGCTAGGAACAAATCCTTCCCCGTAAGGATAACCAACTGGTCACTTCACCCCACATGTATATACACATCATACAACCATGGCACCATCAATGTATGACCATGGCCAGGAACAAATCCTTCCCCGCAAGGATGACCAGTCATACACCCCCATGGGCATCCATGTATATCCATATCACATAATGACAACCATGGACACCATCAGTGCATGATCATGGCCAGGAACAAATCCTTCCCCGCAAGGATGACCAATCATGCACCCCATGGGTATCAGTGGACATACACATTTCCTCATCTCGATATCATCATCACATATATTAAATTAATCTTATTTCAACATTATCCTCATAAACATCAACTTCATCTCATTTCAACATCAACATCCACTTCATCAGCATCTCATTTAAACATCATAAACCACATCATCATAATATCATTTATACATCATCAAACACATCATCATTATCTCATTCAATCATCACCAACCCATCAATAACATCTCATTTCAACATTATCAATGACATCAATATCACCTCATCCATCCACAATCCATATAACCACGAGACTGGTATTTTAGGAAAATTTTAAATTAAAAAGGAGGACTACAATATAGAAAACACACTCTTATGTCCATTTAAGGATTTAATAAAGAATTAAATAGGAAAACATATTATAAAATTTTGGGTAGAGTCTCTCCTCTGTAATTAAGACTTTTCCCAAAAATCCAATCAATTACAACAACAATATCATTCACAATTTTATCCATCAATAACAAATTCATCGCATCCCATTAGTTAAAAACACAGTTTTTCTTGAGAATGAGCACCCAACAGGAACAAACATACATCAATAATAAATATATCGCATCCCATTAGTTTAAAACATAACTTTTCTTGAAAACCAACACTCAACAGGGACAGGCATATATCCTCATAGTTGGACTCCCTGGCCCCCAACTATGGTACCAAAACTATAACTAAATAATAAACTCCCCTTACCTATCTATATCCCTCTGTTATCTCTTTGAAACATCGTTTTGGGATCTCTCAAGTTCATGTGCGTTGACCCAAACGCAGAGCTCTACATACCAAATTGAAGATAATTTAGTACAGTTTTCAAAACCAAGGCTAACATTAGCATTGGGGTCAAATACACACTCAAATTTAAAAAGGGGCTAAAATGGTGTTTTGAGAGTTCACATCAAAAGACATCATTTTGATATTCCAATCACACCAATGTGACCGGGGTACAATAAGGATCACAAAAATGACATCAATTTCATAAAAATGAGACTTTTATAACATCTCATTTTCAAAGGATGTGTAAAACTCCCAACAACGGTACCCAAAACATAAGAGACACTAAGAGAAGCTTAAACTAGCTAGAAGAAGACAAAGGAAACCAAGATTACCTCAAGGAAACCAAGAAAGAAATATTTGGTGAAAATGATATGAATATCTCACACTTAACCAAGAGGGGGG
>QARZ01040847.1:85912-111410 GCA_013407115.1 Glycine latifolia | reverse complement strand
CAAATGTTTTATTGAATTCTTCTAACAAGTGCTGGAATTTATTGAATTAAATTGGATTTGGGACATCAAAATCCAGCTCTTGTCATCCTTGATATGGTGTGCAACTTCATGCTTACCCAAATTGGCTTGAATATGGTCTTGAAGTGCTTGAGTCCTAGCTCTTGTCATTGGTCCTTTGAAGCTCCCCTTCTAGACCTTTTGCTTGTCTTGGACCTCCATCACGAATGCTAGGGTATTGGACTAAGGGACTCTGAGTCACCAGAGGACGGATCCATCAGCTCCATTGCCCCATATGGCTTGACATTCTTGATAACGAATGGCTCAGACCATTTTGATTGAGTTTTCCAGTAAAAAGCTTCAGGCGGGAGTTGAACAAGAGAACTTGTTGCCCTTGTTGGAAATTCTTTTTCACAAGCTTGTCTTGATAGGCTTCCATTTTTCAGCTTGTAAAATTTAGAGGACTCATATGCATTGAGCCTCATTTCCTCCGATTCCAGCATCTACGGCTTCCTTTTCTCTCCAGACAATAATGATTCATCAAAATTGAGAAACTTTAGCGCCCAGTATGCCTTATACTCCATCTCAACAAGGAGGTGACATGCTTTCCCATAAACCATCTAAAATAGGGATAGACCAATTGGAGTCTTAAAAGTGAAAACAAGAATGAACACACACAATTAACCAATACGGGGTGAATAGGTTAAAACTTAGACTTCAAAAATTCTTTGAAAAACCAGTAGCGAAATTTAGATCGTATCACAAATCTAGCTTGGTAAAAACTTCAATTTTTTAATCAATCAAGACTCACCCTTCACCTTAAGCAATTTGAGAAAATTTTCCCGTTGATCTTGAAAAAGAATAATCCACAAGACAAGTTAGATTCAGATAACAAGACTTAGAAACAAGTATAACACCAAAACTATACTGGTTCACCCCTCAAATGAAAACCTACATCCACTGTCTTCTAATCAAAACTGATTAGAGTTCTACTAAATTAAATCTGCTCTTTACAAGCTGATTGAGTATTTTTAGTTTAATATTTTTTAATTCTTCTTAGCTTATTTGACTTCTCTTGGACTTTTATTTTCCCATTCTAATTCAGTTTTTTGCCTTACAAGTGGGCTTAATTGATAATTGTTGCTTATTTTTGGAGTTTTTGCTTACTTGACCTATCTTCCTTGTGCAGGACCTAGATAACTCTACAAAACTCCAAATGGCGCATATGAGTAGTCCCTGGAAAGACCTGTCCTCTCATCTCACATTTTACTAATAGGTTGATTGAAATGTCCCTTCCCTGAATTTAATATAAGGAAAAGATCTACAATTTATTCAGAGATAAGCTGAGGCCAATTCTGTCATTTTGAAGGTCATTTTAGGCTTGGAAGTCAGAACCATTGCACTTGAATTTTGGGCTGCGAATTGGTGTAATTAGTAATTAGTTAGATTAGATGGGCCTAATCATGGCCCATCCTTTCCTACTGACTCAGCCACTATATTTTAGTGATTTTAGTTATTTGGATTTACACATTTCATTTTAGCAAAAAAATATTTTGTAGTGACTTTTAGAAGTTTTTAGAATTAAAACCCTTTCTCTTATTTTCTCTCAACTGTTCTTGTAAAATAAGGGAACACTTCACACTTAACCAAGAGGGGGGGGGGTGAATTGGTTAGCCTTGGTAATTAAAAAAAATTCCTTTCTTAATCAAAAAACAGAGTACAATTGCCCTTTGGATCTTTATCACAAATCAATCAAGAAACTTTATTCAAACTCAAACCAAGACTTGTAATGCCTCAACAAACAAATAAAACTTCAGTAATCTCAACAAGAATTAACCAATATGCAGTAAATGAGAAAGTACAAGATTTATACTGGTTCACCTCAAAACCTATGAGGCTACATCCAGTTTCTTCTACTCAACACTAGAGTAGAGTTCCACTATAACAAAATATCCTTACAAGCAAAAAATTACAAGCCTCTCCTTATCAACCCTAGATAAAGTTCAGAAGTCTAAAAACCTATTAGACTCTTAGAGACCAACACCTACACTGAGAACACTACTCAACTGTCTTTAGAGAACCACTGTCTCTGCACTTGCAAGAAAAACAAAATACAATGGAACAATTACAAAGAATTTCAAACAGAGAATTTACACCATCAAAGAGTAAGGAAAGAATTCACCTGATGATCCAAGAATCATATGCAAAGTGAAGAATATACCAGGTTGAATGAATTATAACATGCAGAATCAATGACCTTTCCTTAGACTTTGAAAAGATTTATCTTGCTTCACAAAACTTAGTGACCCATAATGGTTTGGATGGAAGCAAGAACCTTAGAACCACAATGAATGCCTTTATCACTTGCTACAAAGCTCTCAGAACGTTTAGTGCTCAAAAATCGATTTCTGTATTTTTTTTTTTTTACGTTTCACAAAAGGCAAGGTTCTATTTATATAAAACAGATGTAACAGAAATAATCGATTAATTCGGCTCCAGTAATCGATTAATTAGCAAATGTAATCGATTACATACGCTCCCGTAATCGATTAAAGTGTTCTAAATAAGTTCTGGGTTACAACAATGATATATTTAATCGATTATCCCGATGTGTAATCGATTAAGACAGAGTGATGTTAATTTTCAAAATAGCTTAGTAATCGATTACAAATAAATGGTAATCGATTAAACCGGTCACTCTTTGAAAACTGCATGAATGCAATAGTGAAATAATCGATTAAAACGATGCTATAATCGATTAATTTGTTCTAACTTATTTCCAGAAATCCTGAAGAACAATGTAATCGATTATCTACGTATGGTAATCGATTAAAAACACTTGGAACTATTTTTCCAAAAAGCTTCACTTATTTTTGAAGTTCCAAATCAATTATTTAAGCTTTTATGATGTAATGCATGAATGATTATCAATGGTATGCATACTGGAACTTGGATCATCAGAGGACTTCCTTTCCTTTTACATTGAATCACAATTTTGATCTCTTAAGCCTTCAAGCCTTCAAGCATGTTGAAAGCCAAAACTTTTCCAAGCCTTTACAGATCTTAATCTTCAAAAAGCTCCCCCCTTAGTTCAGCAATCTTCCAAATCAACAATCTCCCCCTTTTTGGCTTTAAACATGCCAAATTCGAAATTGAAAAGCAGTGGGTCTTTGTGATTAAATGAAGAAGCTTCATACCATTTTACAATCAATGCTAAACGCCTGAAAATTAAAAACCCTTGCAAGAACAAGTGTTAAAAGCATATGATTTGAATTCAGCAATCATTCATGACTTGTATTAGTTCATTTGAATCAAAGTAGGCACAAAACTCCCCCTATTTTTTTCAAATGAAGGAACTGAAATTTCAGTTAAAAAAAAACAAAAAACAGGGGCAAACAGAGCAGTATGCAGAGCCATGTTGATTTTCAAATTATTCTCCCCCTATTTGGCTTTTTAAAGACAAAATTGTAAAGCACAGCGGATATAAACATAAACTGAAACATCATATTGCATTAATATTGGGAGAAAGGAGTACATTAGAGGATTAATCATTAAACATAAAAACATTACATGAAAAACACACATAAAAGAACAGACTTAGTAGCCTAAAATTCTTCAGAATCATCCATCTTAAGAGAGGCTTCTATATCATCTAATCTTTCATTAAGCTCCCTAAAAGATCCTAAAACTTCAGCTTTAAAGTCATGATGCATCTGAAGTAAGCCATCCATTTTGGCCAGCATCAAAGACTCAAATTGTGACGGAGTAGGCTGTTGAGAAGAGGCTTCCACAGGTGCAGAATCACCAGATCCTTCACTATCAACAGCTTGCTCCTGTGGCTGATGCATCTGAGGAGGCTGAGGAGGTTGTCCACCCATTACCCAGCCATCATCAGTCTTGTGCAATCCAAGCTTTGTCAAGTGCTTCTCTTGGATGAGGCTGTTGGAGGAGTTGGTGTTGTCCACCACTTCATTTGACACATCAATGCCAAAATGATCAATAAATCTGGAGACCAGAACAGGATAAGGGAAGGGAAAATTTACCAGCCTTTTGGACTTCATCATAATTTCTTGAAAAACAAGAACCCAGTTCATGGGGATGGAATTTGTGAGGCCATACAACAGTTGCAAGTCCTAATCTGTAGCCTGGGCATGATTGGTCGCCCTAGGAGTAAGAATGTAGGTGATAAGGTAATGGAGAAGCCTATGTTCAGGTGCCATAGGACCAGTGCTCAACCTATGTCTTATAGGATAGTTTGGGTCAGTGAGGCACTCCCTATAGGTTCCTATTTTGGTGTATCCACCAGAGGTTTCATCAAATTTTCTCTCCCCCTCATTGACAAGCCCTGCTACAGACTCCCAGATCTCTGGGGTGATCACCATTTCTACCCCTTTTACTGTGGTTTTGAAGGACCCTTGCATAGAGCCTTTTCCACAAGTGTAAAAGACCCTAACAAGATCAGGGTAATAAGTACCCTTCATCTCCATGAATTTTCTTAGACCCTGGGTTTCTAATAGGGCAGGAAAAATGAATCCTTCATTTATGAACCAATCTAGGCTTATGTATTTGGGTGAGCAAATGGGTTTGGTGGCATTAATTGTATTGAAGGTACTGCATTTTATCAGATTCTTTGGTGAACCAAAGACTTAATCTATCAGGGGGTGGTTGAGGTTGAGGGTTGGATGACTCTCCTACCTTCCTCTTTCCAGTTCTAACACGTTTGGGTGCAGACATTTTAAAGCAGACAGATAGAAATTGAGAAAAGATGCAAGAAGTTGCAAGAGAGAATAGAATAAGGTGCCAGAAAGAATTGAGCCACTAACAGCTATTTATAGGCAAAGATCAGGCTTCCAACATTCAGAATTTAAAAAAAAAACTGTTATGGTCAGTTAATGAAGGTTAATGGTGGTTTGGAAGTTACAAGTTTCCAGAAAAACTGTCAGAAACCACACAACAGCTCGATTAATCGATTAAATCCTATTGTAATCGATTATTTCAGTGCACCAAATAACAAAAATAAGGCAGTGTAATCGATTAATCTGTGATGTAATCGATTATTTATGTGATTACCAGAGGTTGAAGATGACCAGAAATCGATTATATTGATCATGTAATCGATTAGATGCTTAATAGAGGCAATCAAAGCAAGAATATGAATATTTTAATCGATTTAACACAAGTGGTAATCGATTATCACAGCAACATAAAATGTCCTAAATGAGTATTGGAACCAAGTAATCGATTAACCCGACAGGTAATCGATTATAGCAGGAAAACTTTGTATGGGATTACAGAATAGTAATCGATTACTAATGTTTGGTAATCGATTATAACAGGAAAGCTTATATGGTTGAACAGAGTTGTAATCAATTACCAAAGCATATTTTTCACACACAGTGTAACTTTTAATGATAATAATCGATTATTCCGATTCTTAATCGATTATCCTACTGCGTTTTTTGAAAACAGAGCATTTAACACTTTAGCACAGCTTTTAATGTATTCATTTGATAATAGTGACATGAGGCATTCAATTTTTCACAGGAATCAGGCAATAAACAAGCTAGACAATGTAATTTTCATCAAGGATTCCTAGCATGTTTCTTAAAGTATAAAATCTATCCTTAGGCAGAGGTTTTGTAAAAATGTCAGCAAGTTGATGATGTGTATCAATGAATTCTACCTTTATATTACCTTTCTGCACATGATCTCTTATAAAATGATGTCTAATCTCTATGTGTTTGGTCCTTGAATGCATCACAGGATTCTTTGAGATGTTAATAGCACTTGTGTTGTCACACATTAATGGAATTTCCTTTAGATCTACCCCATAATCTTGCAATTGTTGCTTGAGCCATATACTCTGAGCACAGCAGCTACCAGCTGAAATATACTCAGCTTCAGCAGTGGATAGAGCTACACAAGCTTGTTTCTTGCAATGCCAAGAAATAAGTGAACATCCAAGGAGATGACATGTTCCACTAGTGCTTTTTCTATCAAGCTTGCATCCTGCAAAATCAGAATCAGAATAACCAAAAATGTTTATAGATGCATCTTTAGGATACCATAGCCCAACTTTGGGTGTTGCCTTGAGATATTTGATGATCCTCTTTACAGCAGTAAGATGAGACTCCTTTGGATTTGCTTGATATCTTGCACATAAGCAAATGCTTAGCATGATGTCTGGTCTGCTAGCTGTTAGGTAAAGTAATGAACCAATCATCCCTTTGTACTTGGATTCATCTACTTTCTTTCCTTTCTCATCTGAATCAAGATAGGTTGAAGTTGCCATAGGTGTTGCAGCATCTTTACTTTTGTTCATATCAAACTTCTTGATTACTTCAAGGCAGTATTTTGATTGGCTAAGGAAGGTTCCATTCTTTAATTGCTTGACTTGTAATCCTAGGAAGAATGTTAACTCCCCCATCATAGACATCTCAAACTCTTGTTGCATAACTGCAAAAAATTCTTTACACAGTTTCTGATTAGTTGAACCAAAAATAATATCATCAACATAGATTTGAACCAGTAAAATATCATTCTTTTGCCTTTTGATGAACAAGGTTTTATCAACATTGCCCCTTACAAAAGATTGATCAAGTAGAAACTTACTCAATCTTTCATACCATGATCTTGGTGCTTGTTTTAGACCATACAAGGCTTTTTTAAGTTTGAAACATGATTAGGATGCTGAAAGTCAGAAAATCCAGGAGGTTGTTCAACATAAATGTCCTCCTCTATGTAGCCATTTAAAAATGCACTTTTTACATCCATTTGAAAAAGTTTGAAATCCATAATGCATGCATAAGCAAGTAGCAGCCTAATAGCTTCTAATCTTGCAATTAGAGCATAAGTTTCCTCATAGTCAATACCTTCTTCTTGGTTATAACCTTTTGCAACCAATCTTACTTTATTTCTGACTATAATTCCACTTTCATCCAGCTTGTTTCTAAAAACCCATTTTGTACCAATAGGCTTAATGGATGAAGGTCTAGGAACAAGTTCCCAAACTTCATTTCTTTTAAATTGGTTTAACTCTTCATGCATGGCATGCATCCAATGTTCATCTAGCAAGGCATGATTGATATCTTTTGGTTCAATTTGAGAAACAAAGGCCATATCACAACATAAGTTACTAAGTGAGGATCTAGTAGAGACTCCCTTTGATACTTCACCAATGATGTTATCTAGTGAAAGATCTCTTGTGGTTCTCCACTCTTTAGGCAATTGTTTTTGTGTTGATGGTCCTTCTTCAGCATTTGATTCATTTTTTTCATTGATAGACATCTTCTCAAGCTCAATACTCTGCTCTATTTGTCCTGCATCATCATCACAAGCTTTTTCTTCTTTTGAGGGGTTAGATTCATCACATATTACATGGACAGATTCCTCAATGCACATGGTTTTTTTTTATTGAAAACTCTATATGCCTTACTTTGTAGTGAATATCCTAGGAAGATGGCTTCATCAGCCTTTGCATCAAACTTCCCAAGTGATTCTTTTCCATTATTTAATACAAAACATTTACAGCCAAAGGTTCTTAAGTGAGAAACATTGGGCTTTCTGCCTTTATACAACTCATAAGGGGTTTTCTTCAAAATAGGTTTTATGAGAAGTCTATTTAGAGTATAGCAAATAGTGTTGACAGCATCAGCCCAGAAATATTTGGGTTAATTTGTTTCATTTAGAAGTGTCCTAGCACCTTCTTCAAGTGATCTATTTTTCCTCTCCACAACACCATTTTGTTGAGGTGTTCTTGGAGCAGAAAAATTGTGGTTAATGCCATGTTCTTCACAGAATTTTTTAAAATCTTCATTTTGGAACTCACCACCATGATCACTTCTAATTGAAACAATTTTATATCCCTTTTCATTTTGAACAAGTTTGGCTAATTTTCGAAATGAATGGAAGGCATCACTTTTGGATTTCAAAAACAAAGTCCAGGTGAATCTAGAGAAATCATCAACAGTAACTAGTCCATAGTAATTGCCCCCCAAACTCATAGTTCTTGAAGGACCAAATAAATCCATGTGTAACAATTCAAGAGGTCTAGAGGTGGAAACAATGTTTTTGCTTTGAAAGGATATTTTTGTTTGTTTCCCCTTTTGACATGCATCACACAATTTGTCCTTCTCAAATCTGAGTTTTGGCAAGCCAATAACTAAGTCCTTCTTAATGAGCTTGTTCATATGATGCATATTAATATGACTAGCTCTCCTATGCCACACCCAAGTTTCATCTATCTTACTTAACAAGCATGTGGTTTTGTGAAACAAAGCATGGTCAATAGAAAGCAAGTAAACATTGCCTCTCCTTTTACCAATATGAATTATCTCATTACTCTTACCATCATAGATTAAGCAGCAATCTTGATTGAAGGATATAATAACCTAGATTTAATAAATAAGAGAAAGGAAGAAAAGTTTAAATTTGCTAAATTCCGTCAGAAAAAGCGTTAGCGACGGATTTTGCGACGGAATTAGCGACAGATTTCTGCCTGTGAATAGTGCCACGCCTGGGGCGTGGGAGCCACGCCTGGAGCGTGGGAAGTGCTCCAGAAAGTTGATTTCCTCTGGAATGCCACGCCTGGAGCGTGGGATCCACGCCTGGAGCGTGGGACTCTCGCTGGGGGCCTATAAAAGGCCATTTTCGCGTTTTTGCTTGCAAAAACTGCTTCTTCTTCTTCCTCTGGACTCCAGTAGCCATGGGAGAGCTTCCCAAGCTCCCATGTTCATGCTATATGACCTTAAACACCTTCCTAAGCCTAGTAAACCTCCTAGAAACCAAGTTTGAGCCAAAATCCTTCCTCCCTACTCATTGAAAACCCCTTTTCTGAGAAAGCTGCAGAGAACTCGAGATTGGGCGAGGAACGGCGGTGGTTCAGTGCACCAAGGCTAGGGAGAGTAGCCCAGAGGCCTTCCTCGGCAGTTCTGAGGTAAGAAACTCGAGTTTCTCCGGTTGATTTGTGATTTGGGGGTTTTGATGAATAGTGACCCATCTGTGATAGAGCTAGAATTAGCTCTGGGTCCAGTTGAGAGATGTGTTTAGAATCATGTGAGGAGGAAGGATTAGCTTTCAGTTTGTGATTTGGTGACTGTTGGTTTTGGCTCTAGGTTATGCATGGGTGACTTGGACTGAGTCACTTGATTTAAGACATGCAAGGGCCATGATGATGGGCTTGTTGTGCCTGAGAGGCCATGAGAACGGTGTCTTGTGAGATAGACCGTTCAAGCCCGTGGAAATCCCTGTATAAGTGGATTGTGTGAGCTGTGATGCTCATTGTGAATGGCTGGGTTGAGTCTGTGGAGACTCTTAGGCCATGGTTGTGTTGAGATAGACCACTGAGGGTCTATGGAAGGCTTGTGTGGATAAGCCTGATGAACCTTAAGTTAGATATCTCGGGTTGAGGGAAAGAACTGTGGTTTCTTCCCAGAGGCAGTAGATGACTGCTGGATGAGCTTATGCATGAATATATGTTTGTAGGTCTATAATATGCGGTTGTGTGCCTTGGTAGGGCTTGACACAACGGGCAGCAGTGACGCAGACCATCAATTGAGCTAGAGCTGTGAGGCACGGCATGCCAGGTAAGCTCACTGTTCTGGGGTTTTTCCCTTAATTGTGGTTTGCCACCCAAGTGGGCGATATATATATATATATATACATATATCTGATTATGATGAGCATGATAGGCTTGTGAACGGTACTTGGAGTGAAACTCAGTCCGTTCTAGACTTTGGATTTATGATATGAACCCCAGGATAGACACTGAGATAGTGTGAGAATGGAAATGCACCTGAGGTTGCAGGTGATGGAACCTAGAGGATACTGCGATAGTATCGGGCTAGTTGAGGTTCCCAGCCAGAGGAAGAGTTTGAGGACTCCCTGGAATAGCTGAGATCCCTTGGGAGGTGCCACTGCTCTCCGAGTAAAGTCCTAAGGGTGGATTGTCCGTCTGGATGTTCCTCCTTAGGCATGTGGTTGGAAAGTCCTGGTGGACGGTGCTCCCGTTGTGGATGACTCCCCAGGCAGTTGAGATGGAAGTCCTGATGGATGGTGCTCCCTGTGTGGATTGACTCCTCAGGCATTGGTTTGGAAGTCCTGGAGGTGATTGCCCTATATGGATGTTCTTGCCCAGGCATGTGCTTTGTAAGTCCTGGAGAGGCCAGGCAGTGGACAGATATGTTGTATCTCTAAGAGAGGGCTTCCCGAGGGGATGAGAGCCTAAGGCCTCTTAGATGAGCCATATCTGGTTTCTGGAAGTCCTGAGTTGAGGGATTCCTCAGGCGTTGTAATTATGTGAAGTCCTGAGTAGATGACTCAGGCAATGCTTGTTCAGTTATGCGGCGGTGCCTCTTTGTTATAGGAAATGTCCTAAGGTGGACACGATATTATGTGATGTACCTCTGTGAGACGAGTCTGCGATGGCTAGAGAGCCAGATGGCTAGAGAGCCAGTATGAGGTGGAATGCCTCCGATGCTGATAGCATCCAGCTAGTACCCAGAGAGCTGGGGAAGGTGTGATAGCCAGGACGGTGTCCTGGGCTTTATTATATTTCTTTCTGTGTTTTGTGCTTGGGGTGAACCAGGGTAATGGAGAATCTCCTAGAACCCTGAGCTTGCTGAGATGTTTATCTCATCCCTGTTGTGGGTTGTGGTTTTCAGGTACTTCTTGAGTAGAGGAGTTACCACAGGGCAGGAGGCCCTCGATGAGTGTGCTGGAATGGTCATAGGCTGCAGATGAAGACTAAAAGAGCCTTCGTTTACTCTCTGTCTAGTTACACTGTACATATATTGATGTATCAGATGGGGTTTTCCTCCTGACTATCTCTGTGTGTTTTGTCTGTTTTTTTATATCTCTGCCTATGTTGTGTTTGTTTTACCTGGATCAGCAGGGGCTTGTGTTATATGGTTTTTATTCTATGCATAATGTAATCAAGAAAAACGATTCTCTCGCTTCCGTACTGCGTTTGTTTAACGCTGATAGCGCGCTTATGATATTATTAATGATAACACGTCCGGGGTGTTACACTGCATGTTTTGAGAGGCCACAAAAAGGCCATTGGATGGACACTTGCTGACCTTTCTGGAATAAATCCTTCCATCTTCATGCATCGGATACTCTTGGAGGATGATTCTAGGCCGGTGAGGCAACCATAGAGGAGGCTGAATCCCACTATTCTTGATGTGGTGAAGAAGGAAGTGATGAAGTTATTAGTTGCAGGGATCATCTATCCCATTTCAGATAGCACTTGGGTTTCACCTGTCCAAGTGGTCCCTAAGAAGTCGGGTATCACTGTTGTGAAAAACCAGGATAATTAGTTGATTCCAACTAGAGTAGCCAACAGTTGGCAAGTTTGCATTGACTACAGGAGACTTAACTAGGCAACTCGCAAGGACCATTTCCCTCTCCCCTTCATTGACCAGGTTTTGGAGAGGTTGCCAGGTAAATCACATTATTGCTTTCTTAATGGTTTTTCAGGTTACATGTAGATTCATATTGCACCGGAGGACCAACATAAGACCACCTTCACTTGTCCATTTGGCACATTTGCCTACACTAGGATGCCTTTTGGCCTATGCAATGCACCTGTTACCTTCTAAAGGTGCATGATGAGTATCTTTTTTTGATTTATTAGAGAGTTATGTGGAGGTGTTTATGGATGATTTCACTGTTTATGATTCATCTTTTGATGCATGTTTGGATAGTCTCTCTAGAGTTCTTGATCGATGTATTGGGACTAACCTTATTCTTAACTTTGAGAAATGTCATTTTATGGTACATGAATGTATAGTCTTAGGGCATTTAGTCTCTACTAGAGGTCTTGAGGTCAAGAAAGCTAAGATTGATGTTATTACTTCTTTACCTTACCCCGCTTCTATGCAGGAAGTGTGTTCTTTTCTTGGACATGCAGGTTTTTATAGGAGATTCATGTAGGATTTCAGCAAGATTGTACTGTGATTGTCCAAGCTTCTCCAAAAGGATGTAGACTTTATGATTGACCAACCTTTCAAAGAGGCATTTGAGGAATTGAGGAAGAAGCTTACGACCTCTCCTATCATGCAGCCACTAGATTGGAAACTTCCCTTTGAGCTCATGTATGATGCCTCTAATTATGCACTTGGGGTTGTGTTGTCACAGAGAGTTGATAAACGATCCTGTGTCATTGCTTATGCTTCACATACTTTAGATGCAACCCCAGTTAACTACACCACCACGGAGAAAGAGCTTTTGGCTATTGTTTTTGCTTTAGATAAGTTTTGATCTTATTTACTTTGTTCCTATATCACTGTCTTTACTAACCATTCAGCTTTGAAGTACCTATTGAAGAAGCCTGATGCTAAACCTAGATTGATCAGGTGGATGCTTATTCTTCAGGAGTTTGATATTGAGATTAAGGACAGGAGTGGTGCGGAAAACTTGGTTGCTGATCATTTTACAGGATTGAAAAACCTGTTGAATCCTTTATTAGGGATAATTTCCCTGATGAGCATTTGATGCACTTACATTCATCACATATCACCCCTTGGTTTGCTGACATTGTGAATTCATAGTTGCATCTATTGTTCCACCTCATACATCTAGGTCTCAAATAGATAAACTTAAGAGTGACACTAAATTTTATGTGTGGGATGATCCTTATGGAGGATTGGTAGTGATCAAGTGATCCGCAGGTGTGTGCCAGATCATGAGATTCAGTCTATTCTTCAGTTTTGTCATGACACACCTACTGGAGGTCATTTTGGTCCTCAGCGGACCGCTAGGAAGGTATTGGACTGTGGGTTCTATTGGCCCACTTTGTTTAGAGATGCTCATCACTTTACCACCACTTGTGAGCAGTATCAGAAAGCAGGAGGAACGATTACACGTAGACATGAGATGCCTCAACAACCCATTATTTTTTGTGAGATTTTTTATGTGTGGGGTATTGATTTTATGGGTCAATTTCCTGTTTCTCATGGTTTTTTATATATTCTGCTTGCTGTTGATTATGTTTCTAGATGGGTTGAAGCTAAGGCCACTAAAACTAATGATTCTAAAGTTGTTGTGGATTTTGTGAGATCCAACATTTTTTGCAGGTTTGGTGTGCCTAGAGCCATTATCAGTGACAAGGGGAGCCATTTCTGTAACAGGTCATTGACATCCTTGCTTCAGAAGTATGGTGTTATGCATAGAGTTGCTACAACTTATCATCCCCAAACTAATGGGAAAGCAGAGGTTTTTAACAGAGAGATAAAGCAAGTGTTACAGAAGGTAGTGCAACCCAACAGGAAGGATTGCAGCAAGCTACTTGAGGATGCTTTATGGGCTCACAGGACCGCTTACTGAACACCTTTGGGGATGTCTCCCTATAGGGTGGTTTTCGGTAAGTCATGCCACCTTCCGATGGAGATTGAGTACCATGCTTATTGGGCGGTGAAGGGTTGTAACATGGCATTTGATGAAGCGGGTATAGAAAGGAAGTTTAAATTGCAATAACTTGAAGAAATCCACTTAGAAGCCTATCGGAACTCCAAGATTTACAAGGACAAAGTGAAAAGATTTCATGACTCTAGGATTCTTAGGAAGGAGTTCCATATTGGCCAAAAAGTGTTATTGTTTAACTCTCGCCACAAGCTTATTTCCGGTAAACTTTGATCTAGATGGGATGGACCTTTTTTTATTACTAATGTTTTTCCCCATGGTACAGTTGAGATTAAAAACGAAGTTACCGGCAAGGTCTTCAAAGTGAATGGTCACCAACTCAAGTTATTTCATGAGAGCCCGCAAGTGGAGGAGGAGCTTGTGGCGGACCTCTCTTTGGTTTTACCAATTTTATATGATGTTGTGCCTTGAATGACATTTTGGGAGTTTCCTTTTCCCTTCTTTTATTTAATATCTCTTTGTTTGCATTTCATTGCATGTTCACATTGAGGCATTTCAAGTGTGGGGTGAAGGATTAAAAAAATCTGTTTTCTGTTTAATCTGTCTAAGTTCTGTTTTCTGTTTTAGTTTGAGTCTGTAAGCTGTTTCTGTCTGCTTTCTATTTTACCTGTATGTTTTCTATTTTCTGTTTTCTGTTTCTGTTTGTTTTGTCTCCATCTATTTTCTATTTTCTGTTTCTGTTTATTTTGTTTCTGTCTATTTTCTGTTTGTTTTTGTTTCTGTCTGTTTCTATTTTGTCTATTTTTATTATTGTTTCTATTATTGTTTTGTTTTGTTCTGTTTGTTTGTTATTCTGTTTTTACATTCAGAAAATAAAAATTAGAATTTAGGCACTTTTTCATGTTTTTCATAGGATTTCTAACTTGTATAATTTGTGAGAAATGTACTAATTTTTGTTGGATTGAAAGGTTTCATGTTTAATGTGAATCATTGTTGCAACTGTTGAAGTGATAAGTCGGCTTGAGAAATAGAATTTAAGATGGATCATGTGTGATAGAATTATGCCTTGTGATTTTTTGGGCCTTTGTGGATGAATCACATTATTTCATTCATGTTCTTTCATGTGTGATTTCTCCCTTGTGCTAGATTACTCTATGTTTTGTCTTGCCTCTTTTGACATTCCTTGTTGCACATGCTTTGATTGAGATGATTTAGGCCTTCTTTCTTTTACCCAATAGCCAAATAAACTATCCTTGCATTGTTATCCATTGCTACCCTTTTTGAGCCTTTAACCTTTTCTTTCTTGTGTAGCTCATTATAAACTGAAAAATGGAAAACCAAGCTATTCTAACTTTAGGGTGAAAATGGGCCTTGGAATTGTTTTGGGAGTGAGTTTCAAACAAGTGTGGGGTATTTTTATTTTATTTTGATTTGGAATGAAAAGAAAAGAAAAGAAAAGAAAGAGTTTACAAAGCAAAAGTTCAAAGAAAAAAATGTATAAACAAGGAAAAAGAAAAGCAAAGAAAAAGAAAATGCAATAAAAGTTGTTCTGATTCATTTTCATCCTTATAAGTTCTTTGCTTCTACCACTCTTTTTACTTGTTGGCTTACTCTTAATGGCCCCTCTTTTCTCTTAGTTTTAGCCTAAATATCCTTTTCTTATCCACCCTTTACCTAAGCCATACATTACAAGCCAATAAAGCTCTTTTAATCTTTTGATGCATGTCTATTTCAAGTTAAATGAATTAGAGTCTTGTCAAAATTTGGATGTTCTAGTTACATGTGGTGTTTGAGTGTAAACATAAACTCATACACATTAGAAGAGGTTGGGTGTTGCTCTTTGAGATATTTTTATCACCTTTGTTCATTCTTAATTTTAACTTGACTACTTTTTCACTTTGCACTTTGTGATCATGTGTTCATGGATTGTTTGTTATCTTAATATCATTCTTCCATTTTTCATATTTCTCACTTTCGTGCATTGTTAGGATCCATTGAAAAATGTGTGTGCCTTGTTCATACCTTTCTTTTAGTTTGTGGTTTACTTTAGTTTGAATTCTTCTCTTAGTCTTTCTTTTAGTTTTGTTCAGGAGTGCAAAAGTTTTAAGTGTGGGGTATTTTGATTGAGTATTTTTTGTTTAACATTTTTCTATTCTTCTTAGCTTATTTGACTTCTCTTAGACTTTTATTTTCTCATTCTAATTCAGTTTTTGCCTTAGGCAAACAAGTGGACTTAATTGATAATGGTTGCTTATTTTCGGATTTTTTGCTTACTTGACTTATCTTCCTTATGCAAGATCTAGAGAGCTCTACAAAACTCCAAATGGTGCATATAAGTATTCCTTGGAAAGATAAGGAAAAGAACTACAATTTTGTCAGAGATAAGCCGAAGCCAATTCTATCATTTTGAGGGTCATTTTAGACTTTCAAGTTAGAACCAATGCACTTGAATTTTGGGCTACGAATTGGTGTAATTAGTAATTAGTTAGATTAGATGGGCCTAATCATGGCCCATCCTTTCCTACCGAATCAGTCACTATATTTTAGTGATTTTAGTTATTTGTATTTTGACACTTCATTTTAGCACAAACATATTTTGTAGTGACTTTTAGAAGTTTCCAGAATTAAAACCCTTTCTCTTATTTTCTCTCAACTGTTCTTCATTGTTCTTCACCGTTCTTCATTTTCATTTCTGTTCTTCCATTTTCTTGCACTAATTTTGTGGGGCTTCCATTGATGATGATCATGAAAGGCTAAATAATCAATCCAAGGATACAGCCCAAGCAAGGAGAATTTGAGTTCTGGTTTGGTATTTCAATTTCTGTATGAATGTTCACTTTTTTCTTCAATCCTCTATTTGATTTTCACAATTATGAATGTGTTTAGGATTGAAAACGGATTAGGTTATGGATTCATTTCCTAATTTCAAATTTTAATCACAGATTATTTGGTTGATATTTCAATTAGGTTTGTGGTTTCAATTAATTTAAGGGTTAATTCCATTGAACTGCTTCTAATGAAATTGAATGAACTTTCATAACAAGATCATTATCTGAGAACTATGATAACTCGCATTGCTTGGTTTGGTGAATTGGATTGATGTTCTTTAATCTATTTTACATTACCTTTAATCAATTCTGTTAGTTTCTTCAATTGTAGTTAGTGTTTTGCAATTTTTGTTTATCTCATGCAAACTGTTCAATAAAAATCCCCCTATTATTTACTAATGAATTGAAGTTGGAACCATATTGATTGTGTCTCTGAGTCGACCTAGGTTAATCTTGTGCTACAGAATTAGCGTAGTTTAATTGTTTTGAAGCGATACGACATTGGTTATCAGCTGTTATTAGGAATGGTCTCCCTAGGATCAATGTGGACCCATGGCTAGAAGACTCATTCTCCATATCCAAGATGTAAAAATATGTTGGAAAAATCAGATCATTAGCTCGCACCACCACATCTTCAATAACTCCAAGTGGGAGCGCAATACTCCTGTTGGTTAGCTAAATAACAACACCAGTAGGTTTCAAATCACCAAGATGTAGTGATCTGTAAACTAATGTGGGCATGACATTAATTAAGGCTCTAAGGTCAAGTATAACATCTATAAAAGTGCAGTCTCCAAAGGTGCAAGGGACATGAAAGTGCTAGGATCTTTGCACTTTTGTGGCAAGGTAGAGGGTGCAATAGCAACAACAATTTTTCTTTGTATAACTGCAGAAACATTTCTGCCCATCTTCGCTTGCTCATTTCCCTTCAGCTTCTTTTTATGGGTGCACAAATCCTTCAAGAACTTTTCATATTTTGGAATCTGTTTGATGACATTCAAGAAGGTGAATGTTGACTTCCACCCTGTTGAATGTCTCAAGAAGATCAAAATCAAGCTCTAGTTTATTTGTAGGAATGGATCTAGAAGGAAAAGGTAGAGGAATTTGTTTAGGTGTAGAATTTGTTTTGGCATTATCATCAATTTTGGCACCATCATCTGTTGAATTTGGAAGCTCCTTGCCACTCCTTAAAGTAATAGCACCCACATTCCCCTTTGGATTAATGATTGACTATGCGGGAATGTTGCCAAAACCTTGTTGCTGCATCTGGTTGACAATTGTAGCTTACTGTCTAATTTGAGTCTTAGATCTTGGATGGTGACACTCACATTCTATTGAAATTGAATGTTGCTGGTTGTCATTTGCTTCATTAGCTCCTCCAAGGAAGTTCCAAAACTATTCTGCACAGGTTGTGCGGGTGTAGGTATAGACTGCTAGAGTAATTGTTGCTATCTGAATAGGGAAGTTTGGTATTTATTGGTGGAGGGTTGGTATTGGTGTTATTTGAATGGTTGGTGTTGTTGTTGATGTCTGAATGGTTGTCCAAATTGCATGGTAGAAACATCAGCAGCATGTTTTGTTTCTTAGATATTGGGACATGCATTTGTTGGATGTTTAGGTGCACAACAAATAGTACACAGCCTTGGTTGATTGGCTACCATCACATTCTGTTATCCACCGATGGCTAGTTGTCTCACAAGGGATGTCAATTCTGTAAGTTTATTCTTCAGCCTTTGGTTATCAGCAACCATAGAAATAGAAACTTCATTTGCAGCAACCTTGGATGTTGCAGCCACTATAGTACCAAATTGTTGATAATTGGCTACAATGTTAGAAATTAATTGTCTTGCAACAACAAGAGTTTGTCCATTAAAGCGTCTCCATTTGCGACATCAATCATACTCTTGTCCATTAACATCAATCCTTCATAAAAATACTGGATCAATAATTGCTCACTGATTTAATGGTGAGGGCAAGTAGCACACAACTTGTTGAATCTCTCCCAGTACTCCAGGTTGCTGCCTTATACCACAAATTTCTTTCCAGATGGATACTGTTCTAGATGCATGGAAGAATTTCTTTAAAAATATTCTCTTCATATCTACCAAAGTATGGATAGTTTCTGGTTGAAGGTACAACCAATCCATAGCCACACCATCCAGAAAGAATGGAAATGCTTTCATCTTCACATAATCCTCATGAATGTCATGTAGTCGCATGGTGGAACACACTACATGAAACTCCTTAAGGTTCTTGTGTGGATCTTTGATTGAGAATTTTTAATTTATAATTTTTATGTTCTTCTTAGATTATTTGACTTCTCTTAGATTCTTATTTTCTCACTTTAACTCAGTTTTGGTCTTAGGCAAATAATTTGGCTTAATTGATAATGGTTACTTATTTTTAGATTTTGTTTTTACTTGACCTATCTTCCTTGTGCAGGACCTATAGGATTCTCTGTAACTCCAAATGGAGCATATGATTAATCCCTGGATAGATAAGGAAAAGAGATACAATTTTGTTAGAAATAAACTTGGGCTAATTTGGTCGATTTGAGGGTCAAATTAGGCTTGGAAGTCAGAATCTCTGCACTTAATTTTTGGGTTGCGAGTTTGGGTTTTGATTTGTGTAATTAGCATAATTAGTTATTTTAGATGGGCCTAATCAGAGCTCATCCCTTCATTCTGTTTAGTCACTATATATTAGTATAGCTAGACACACAAAAAGAATTTTCTAGCTTCTTGTGCAAGTTTTCAGAATTAAAATCTTTTCTCTCTTTTTCTCTCAATTGTTCTTCATTGTTCTTTATTTCTCTTCTTCCTTTCATCTCTGTTATTCTATTTTATTACACAAATTTTGTGGTTTTTCCACTAATGATGATCATGGAAGGCTAAACAATCAATCAATCCAAGGATCCAGTCCAAGCAAGGAGAATTTGAGCTCTGGTTTGGTATTCTAATTTCTGTGTGAATGTTCATCTTCTTTTTTAATCCTCTTTTCGATTTTCATGATTATGAATATGTTTAAGATTGAAAACAAATTAGGTTATAGATTTATTTCCTAATTTTGAATTTTAATCATAGATTGTTTGGATAATATTTCAATCTAGTTTATGATTTCAATTGATTTAAGAGTTAATTCAATTGAACTGCTTCTAATGATATTGAATGAACCTTCATAATATGATCATTATCTGAGAACTCTGATAATTTGCATTGCTTGGTTTGATGAATTGGATTGATATTCTTGAATCCGTTTTACAACATCTTTTATCAATTCTGTGAGTTTCTGCATTTTTCTTCAATTCTTTTTTGTGTTTCTGCAATTTTTGTTCACTGTCTGCAAACTGTTCGATAAATCCCCCTTCTATTTATAAGTGGATTAAGTCAGGAAAATTGGATTGTATCTCTGAGTCGACCTAGGTTAATATTGTGCTACAAAATTATCTTAGTTTTATTTGTTTTGTAGCGATTCGACAGTCGTTATCAATCTTCACATGCTAGACCATGAAACTTTGACAGCAAATGGATTAGTCCAGACTTTAGCTCATAACTAACCTCTGTCTCAGGATATTGAATACACCAAGTTTGACACACAACATCAGGTGTAGCCAATTCCTTAAGGATTTGGTTGTTATCAGTCATTATATCAACACTAATTTCAAACTCAGAAGCCCTAAAACTAGGCCAAAAAACATAATCAATAATGAAATCAGTATGCACTATACTACTATCTAGAACTATACTATCATGCATAACTACACTCCTATTATTTCTACTTAACCTATGAAATGTCCTATCTACCTCAAGATCATATGGATACAAGTCACCTGGTTTGGACCTAGTCATGCATAGCTCAGCTCATTAGTGACAGAAATGACATGAATAACATAAATAATAGACAACTGCTCTATTAGGATACTATTCACAATATTTGCTGAAATGATATAGAAAATGGAAAACTTCCCCAAACAATTTAAAAAAATTCAGAAACACCACAATAAATGTCTAAAAATTATTATTTATTTTTGGTAACTTTGTGGTGATTTTTAAAAATCATGAAAATAGAAAAAATTCCAAAAGTGGCCTGGATAATCGGATTTGGCAAAAAGGACCCCCAATACCCGTGTTCATCCCTCACAAGGCACCTTGATGTATGAATTTTTTCTACATTCTGACCAATTTTCAGCCCATTTTGATCTAGTCGTATGTGAAATGATCAAAATGCCCCTACCACTAAAACTCCTATTTAGAGGCTGAATTTGCAAATTTTAACCCTAACCTAACTGCAAAGAGGTTACTTTTGCTCAAAATATGGAATAACTTTGGACACTAAGTTGGGCAGCTAAACTCCTCAAGTCAGTTTACTTCTGCGACACAATATACGCAACTACACTACACGCTGCAAAACATAGTACTCAATGTAAAACACTTTACTACTCACACAGAGTCTTCATAACAACATTAACAGAACAAATTCAATATATCAAACAATTAGCGACATGGAAAAGGAAATGCAAAAAGCAACAGAAGAGCAGAATGCAAAGCATGTAACAGAAGAGCAGAATACAATGAATGCAAAGAATGAAGCACTTAGTTAGTTTGACATATGTGAGTTTCTTATTCTTTTTCAATGTATAGATGCAAACCTACTATACTTATATCAATTGTACCTATACTACTATCGAGTTATGACTGAATTGAGGTTCGCACACAATGAATTGTATCCCTGAAAACGATGTAATTTTTTATAACGATCACTAAATCGTTCCAAAACAAATAAAACTAGGATTAATTCTGCAGTACAGGAATAACCTAGGTCGACTTAGAGATACAATCTATTTTGGTTTCGACTTCAATCCACTTATAAACAATAGGGGATTTTAACAAACAGTTTGCAGACAATTGAAGAAAATTACAGAAACATAAAATAAAAATGCAAAATTATCACAAAAACATAGTTTTGAAGCAAAATATGAAACAAATTCAAGAGCATCAATCCAATTCACCAAATCCAAGCCATTCGAATTACCAAAGTTTACTACAGATGATGATCATATTATGAAAGTTTAGTCAATATCATTAGAGGTAATTCAATTGAATTAATCCCTAAATTCATTGAGAGATCACAAATCAGATTGAAATATCATGCAATCATTCTGTGATTAGATTTGAATTAGGAAATTAATCAATAACCTAGTTCGTTTCTAGTCCTAAACACATTCAGAATCATGAAAATCGAAAATAGAATTGGAGAAGAAAATGAACATTCACACAAAATTTGAAATACTTAACCAGAACTCAAATTCCTCATTGCTTGGACTGGATCCTTGGATTGATTAGTTGTTTAGCCTTCCATAGTCATCACCAATGGAAGAACAACAAAAATTGAGCAAGAGAAGAGACAAAAAAAGTTGAAGAGATGAAGAATAGTTTTGAGAAAAGAGAGAAAAAAAGTTTGATATCAAAACTTGCACTAGAAGTTTCTAAATTCTGTTTTGTACAAAAATGATTCTAACTAACTAACTATGAAAATGCAAAAGTAGACTAATATATTTGTAACTAATCATAAGGAAAGGATGGGACTTGATTAGGCCCAAGTAATCTCTCTAATTAAGCTAATTATACAATGTAAAGGCCTAATTTTGCTGCCCAAAATCTAAGTGCAGATGCTTTGACTTCCAAGCCTAAAATGACCATCAAAAAGAAAGAATTGGCCCAAGCTCGTTTCTAAAAAAAAATTTAGTTGTTTTACATACCTTCCAGGGACTACTCATATAATCAATATGAAGTTCTGTAGAGTCCTATAGGTTAGCACAAGGAAGATAGGTCAAGTAAGCACAAAATCCGAAAATAAAAAACTTATCAATTAAGCCCAATTATTTGCCTATGACCAAAACTAAGTTAAGGTGAGAAAATAAGAGTCAAAGAGAGGTCAAATAAGCTAAGAAGAATAGGAAAATACTAAACTAAAATTCCTCAACCACTTCTACCCTCACACAACGCTATAATAAAGTACAACTTATAAAGAATTAACTTGCATAAAATTAAATGATGAAAACTGAAAGAATTACGTAATCATACATACTGAGCCTTAGTGACCCTTAAGATATAAATATAGGTATACTGAAATCATTACAACTATTAGCAAGAAAGATAAAATATTCACCGCCCCTTAAAATATTATAGAGTATCACCAAGAGAATTTATACAACAAAATATCACAACACTAAGTATAGAAATCTTCCCACCCCAAATATACATCAAAAAGGGAAAACAATCTTACATGCACAGCAGTCACTACCCAAGACCCACAAGCTACTTAGGGTGAAGCTATATCCTCAAAAGGGTCACTCTTATCTCCCAAGGAATCCTATTCCCCTTCAGATGAAGCCACCTCTCCCTCGAATATCTCTTCCCTACAGACACCCTGGTAAAAAGCGATCTAGGATGGTGTGAGATCCTCATCATTAATAAAATCTCCCATATCCCTATAAACTTTGACGGTTGTATCCTAATAGCAAGTAGATGTAGTGTCCCTCCCATTAGCATCATGCCCAAAGAAGTGCTACCTGAATTGCAATGGGTTGCTTGGCCGCTCAAATCCCAAGTAGGCATGGTAAAGGGAAAACATAGTAAAGGGAAAACTCCCAAGAACAAAGAGCTTACCTACTCTAAGTGCTACTCGGCTCTTCCGTCCTCGTGGTCACAACCACCAATATCCTTTGTATCATACTTTGCAAAAACATGCAAGAAATCAATAACGGTTATCAACCGTTTCATGCAAGCAGTCCATAATGGTTATCAACCATTGCATGAAAAGAAACGCTATTCCTTTCCAAAGGACCCAAGCCTAGTTCCAACTCTAGCTCAAATGGGTCACTATACATCTCATACACAATTCTTAAAAATCTGTAACAACTTAAGTGTCTTATCTCTACAAACGTCCAAGAAGGCTAGAGGATAGCTTCTCCAAGATCGAACGTCCTTAAAATGTCTTCTTTCCCTCAAAGTCAAAACTCTGTGAGGGTTCTTGGAGAAAACGATCTCTCCGTCGAAGGGTTTTCAAAAGAAACTAAGGTTAGAATCTAGCTATTGGGTGGTTCATTTCAACTTTCACGTTGCATGCAAAGGGTTTAGGTTAAGGGTGAGTGGTTATGAAGTTTTTCTTGCCTGGAAATGGAGAAAATGGATATAGGAAGATGATGATGGTGTTTGCATAGAAACGTAGAGAAATAGGTTATTTAAATGACCCTGGCACGTGTGTCATGCGCCAATAGTGCCAAATGTCAGAGTTTGCTTGGTCATCATACACACCCGCTGTCGGGTTCAGCTTATCCACCAAAAGCCTACCTTGTATTGCTCAGCATGCACCACTCGGATCACCTTGCTCAACTCGGTATGCGCAACCCAGACAACCTTATGCAGGTTCATGGTACTGATACAAAGCCCAAGAGCTTCTTTGGAAAATTCCAAGGCCCGCCCTTGTCTGGGGTCCTACCTTGACACTTTATAAAATCCAAGGTTTCACCCTTGTCCGAGGTCCTACCTCCACGTCAGCACTACCCCATAAAGGTGCTATATACTCTCCAAAGTGATAACTCGGTCACATGAATCTAGTTCCTCGTTAATCACTAACTTAAGATGCGCGAACCCAGATCTGTTTCAGGGTCATTATACTCAATCTCCAACGGAAGGTGGCATGACAACCAAAAACCATCCTGTAGGGAGACATCCCCAAAGGTGTTCGGTAAGCATTCTTGTGAGCCCATAAAGCATCTTCAAGTAGCTTGCTCCAATCCTTCCTGTTCGATTGCACTATCTTCTGTAACACTTGCTTTATCTCTCTGTTAAAAACCTCTGCTTGCCCATTAGTTTGGGGATGATAAGCTGTAGCAACTCTATGCACAACACCATACTTCTGAAGCAAGAATGTCAATGACCTATTATAGAAATCGCTCCCCTTGTCACTGATAATGGCTCTAGGCACACCAAACCTGCAAAAAATGTTAGATCTCACAAAATCACAACAACTTTAGAATCATTAGTTCTAGTGGCCTTAGCTTCAACCCATCTAGAAACATAATCAACAGTAAGAAAAATATATAAAGAACCATGAGAAACAGGAAATGGACCCATAAAATCAATACCCCACACATCAAAAATCTCACAAAAAATAATGGGTTGCTAAGGCATCTCATGTCTACGTGTAATGGTTCCTCTTGCTCTCTAACATTGCTCACAAGTGGTGGTAAAGTGATGAGCATCTCTTAACAAAGTGGGCTAATAGAATCTCATGATCTAACACACACCTGCGGATCCCTTGATTACTATCAAACCTCCACAAATAAGGATCATCCCACACATAAAATTTAGCATCACTCTTAAGTTTATCTATTTGAGACCTAGATGCATGAGGTGGAACGACAGATGCAACTATGAAATTCAGAATGTCAGCAAACCAAGGAGTGATATGTGATGAATGTAAGTGCGTCAAATGCTCATCAGGGAAATTATCCCTAATAGAAAAGGATTCAACAGGTCCCTCAATCTTGCTAAAATGATCAACAACCAAGTTTTCCGCACCACTCATGTCCTTAATCTCAATATCAAACTCCTGAAGAAGAAGCATCCACTTAATCAATCTAGGTTTAGCATCAGGCTTCTTCAACAGGTACTTCAAAGCTGCATGGTTAGTAAAGACAGTGATATGGGAGCAAAGCAAATAAGATCGGAATTTATCTAAAGCAAAAACAATAGCCAAAAGCTCCTTCTCCATGGTGGAGTAGTTAACTTGGGCTGCATCTAAAGAGCGTGAAGCATAAGCAATGACATAGGATCGTTTATCAACTCTCTGTGACAACACAGCCCCAAGTGCATAGTTAAAGGCATCACACTTGAGCTCAAAGGGAAGTTCCCAATCTGGTGGCTGCATGATGGGAGAGGTCGTAAGCTTCTTCCTTAATTCCTCAAATGCCTCTTTACAAGGATGATCAATCATAAAGTCTACGTTATAATAACCCAGGTTTAGTAATTAAGAGAAAAAGGAAGAAAAGTTTAAATTTGCTAAATTCCGTCAGAAAAAAGCGTTAGCGACGGATTTTGCGACGGAATTAGCGACGGATTTCTGCCTGTGAATAGTGCCACGCCTGGGGCGTGGGAGCCACGCCTGGAGCGTGGGAAGTGCTCCAGAAAGTTGATTTTCACTGGAGAGCCACGCCTGGGGCGTGGAAAGCCACGCTGGAGGCGTGGGAAGGTCGGCAGACCTCGTATTTAAAGGCCATTTCACGAAATTTTGGCCAAAACTCATGG